>JAECUM010005178.1:0-41927 GCA_016617855.1 Megalonaias nervosa | reverse complement strand
AGACGCCTACTGCTTCCCTAAAGAGTGAGGCAGTTGTTCTTGCTGAGTCTGTATTTTACCAATATTCCAGTAGGTGACAGATATAGTGGCAGTATAGATGGTGAAGAACATATAAAGTCCAAGATTCTGTTTCCAAAATTTAAGGGATTTTCCCCTTAAACACTTCTTGCAATATTTAATTCTTTCAGAATGAAAATGGTACAGATCTAACCACCAAGAGAATTTTTCTGATTTCTAGTTGGTCCTAAATGAAAATGGTATTGATCTTATCTCCAGTATTACTGACACTCCTGAATGGATGGTTATATCAACTTATGGTTTCACTAAATGCCTTCTCATGATGTAAAGTTGGTCCTAAATTAAAGTGGTGCAGATATAATGCCCAATATGGCCACCATGATAGCCATCTTGAAAATCTACTTATTCATGCAACTCCCGAATGGATGGTCTTATCAGACTGGGTTTTTTACTAAAAGAATATGATGTCTAGATGGCCCAAGATTAAAATGGTGCTCATCTGATGTCCAGTATGTAAAAGACTTCAAATGATGTCTGCTTTATCCTAAATGAAAATGGTGCCAAGTTGACATTTAGCATGTGTAACACAGCAGCTAATATGAAAATCTTGATATTGCTAAGGAATATCAGAGATGGTTTTAATACTTGACAGTTAAAATGCTGATTTGTTCTTATCTTGAATTCCAGATCATAGAGGATTTTGAGACTACAAGAGAGATTACAAGATCATAGTGTATAATGTAAATGAAAGATTCTCTTAGTTTTGAAAATCATACAAAATGAGGCGAACATTTAAGTTCCCTAGTTATTAATTTTTATAGAGGGCAAGCAGGAGGACATTTTATTTCATCTGTTGCATGTACTTGTATTATGCAGTTGATCATGTTCATCTGTTGTTGCTTCAGTCTCTAACCTCAACTTCTATACCAGATGAGGGAGGGTTATATTTTTATACAAGGGTCCTGATGCAGCCCCCAAGGTAGGGTTTGGGTCAAAGGTCACATTTTCATAGCTATTATGGGTTCTTATTATGATCTGAACTCCATCTAATTTTAGGGAGGATAGCCCTGTTTGGTGTGATGATTTAGGAGCATGATTAGCTGACAATGAAGGCTAGGTTTCAAATTCTAAATGTCTGGGCTGGGGGGATAAAGTCTGTACTTTTAATGAGAAATAAAACACACAAACATTTATATTGTGTCCTTCTTAAAGTAAGCATATACATATTAAGAATTATTGTAATAGCTATTCTTGTTTCTAAGAGAGAGGCTTATGGGAAAGATGTAGAAAGAATAGGTGAGGGAATAAGGGGTGGGGGTGGAGCTGCCTGCCTAGCTGGTCGTAAGTCAAGTCTAACTGCAAACTGCACTAGATTTGCCATCACATAATGTGCCTTTAGATCTGGATCTATGCAGTTTGTTAGGAATAATCAGTAAAACAAACGACTTAGACTCTGATCTGTCAGTGCATTATGCAACTGCAAGTCAATATTGTCTGCAGTTTGATTCAGTTTACACATGAGTATATATGGTAATCAGTTTAACCCTCACATGAAACTAGTCTTCATCACACCAGTAACTATTGGGTTAATATTATCATACCAGTATTGAAAGGGTCAGTATTATCACCCCAGTATCCAAAGGGTCAATATTATCATTCCCATTTCCAAAGGGTAAGTATTAATTATGCCAGTATTCAAAAGGTCACTATTCCTTAGAGTATGAAGAGTTTAAAGATGAATATTGACCCTTGCATTCGTATCCTTTAGGCCACAAAAGAAATATGCATGTTTCCTATTGCACTGGTTATAAAATTAGGGTAGGCAGGTCGTTGTTTATTTTTTAATTTTTTTTTAAACATACTATATATTCAGTGTGATTTTTTTGGTGATTTTATTGTTTTGTTTCCTTGGGAGAAAAAGAGTGCTAAGATCAGCAATGAGAAACAAGGATGGTCGGCCAACCAGGAAACACATTTTTTCCCCTTTAAGATTGGTATTTGAAATGTCACTTGGTAGTTAGCATGCATCCATCTAGACAATGGTCAAAACTTTTGACCTCCCCAACCACTAACCCATGCTGGGCAGTCTGCAACCTGAGGTACCCAAGTAGGTATGGGTAGCTGGTTTTGGCAATGAAAGGAAAAATGTTATTGACCAAAGCACAGTTTTCTCAATTTTACTTACAGGTTAATTCAGTAGAGGATGTTAATGAAGACTCCCTGACCTTGTTTTGCATCCTAGAGCCCAAAATTGGTAAGTTCAAGCATATAAGATCCAGGCTTCTTTAGTGTAAGAGTGGAGAAGAAGTTGGTGAGTTTTTGATTATTTTGCTTTTGTGTAATCAATGTTAAGCTTACCAACTACAACAGCTCAACTGACAATCAATTTATGTAGGTGTCATGGTGTTGTGAACTTTGGGAGAGGGTGGGTGTAAATTGACATGGTTGAAATTTATGCATCTTACTAAGTAATGAGAATTGAAAGATTTTTTTTTTTACACTCTTAATGAATGCACTAACAGTCGTATCAAAGAAATTTCTAATGTGAACAAAAAGTATATAACCACTTTGGAAACCATTTGTAATTTACAATATACCATAAATTGCCAGTGCATCCAATCTGTTGTAAACAACCACTGTGATCTGAATCATTGTGTCATACTGTTAAAAATTTACTCACCAAAATACCCATTTCTCAATAGGTATGTCATACTGCTAAAATTTCACTCACCAAATACACATTTCTCAATAATTATGTCATATTGCTAATAATTCCCTCACCAAAATACCCATTTCTCACTAACTGTGTCATAATGTTAAACATTCACTCACCAGAATACCCATTTCTCAATAATTATGTCATATTGCTAAATATTCTCTCACCAAAATACCTGTCAAAAATGATTACATGTCAATCATGCACTACTCATGCAACTGTTAATTCATGGACAGTTAGTGACAGTACTTATTCCCATGCTTTTCTGTGCAGTGACCCTTACTGAAAGGTCGTTGGCCACCTATATTGTACAAACATGTGATATTATTATAGTCATAAAAAAACACATTTGTTATGTATGCACACCATAAAAATGTTTAATTTGACTTAAAAATACGCTTTTTTAAATGAAAAAATTATTCAGTAATCTCAGTAAACAATCAGTACTTTCTGCATGCCAAAAACGGATATGACTTACATTTATCCCTTCTGTTCAACCTAGCCGTTCAAGTGTTTAATTTCCCCACTTAAGCATCTGTGCGATATATCTCATGATTGTGTTTTTGTACAGCAAATATGGTGCACTGTGTTGCATATGGATGTAACCAAAAGAGTGATGATGGGACAAAAGGGTTCTTTCTATTTCCAAAAGACCCTGTTTACCAGAAAAAAACAGTGGATTGAAGTTGCAGGATCGAATAGGGTTAGGGATGGGAAAGTTGTACCATTTATGGCGGATTGTAGTCAATTTGGCCCGAAAACAATGTTGCTTAAGACAATTCGGCCCGACTTGGGCCGAAATTAAGACAATTCATCCCAACTAGAAAGACAATTTGGCCCAACTCAAAAAACAATTCGGCCCAACTTAACAATAGTTTTAACAAGTTCTTTTACTTCAAACAACAAGTAGATACTATGTAAGATAGATGTGTGTATATATATATATATATATATATATATATATATATATATATATATATATATATATATATATATATATATAATTTAAGTAAGACAAAATGTTTTTAACAATTTTTATAGGTTGTAAAATATAATAAGTTTTAGAAAAAGATTGAACAAATTTAAACAAACTAAACTCTCTTGATATTCTTTAAAAGAAAATAATCATGCTTCATAATGTACATATATATGAGAGAAAACACAAACTGACATATCTTGCTCATTCTAATTAAAATATTTTTATACATTTATTTTTATGCTAAAAAAAGATATTCATCTGCACAACATTCTCAGTTTAAGTCTTCCTGTCAATTTATCAGTATTGATTTATAAAACAGTAATAATTAACAGATAATATTCTACAAAATATGTATACATGTACAATTTTCTAAGAGTAGACACCGTATATGAGATATTATAACAAATATATTTAATTTTAGACTTAAGGTTGTAACACTGCTGCATATAATACACACTCGATTTCACATGAGAGAAAAAGAGGGAGAGAGAGAGAGAGAGAATAATGCTGGCATTTTGTTAGTGTTTAGTTGCTGCAATATAAAGCTCTTATCAGTTAATTTTATTGTTTGTTTTTATTTTTCATGTCTTAGTGTGTGTGCGCGCGTAAACTGAAAGCTTGTTAGTACTAGTCAATGTTGTCAATCATATTTGCTCCATTATTCAACTGCTCTGGTGGCCTAGTGGTTAGAGCGTCTGCCTCGGATGCGGGAGGATGCGGGTTTGAACCCCGGCCGAGTCATACCAGAGACTTTAAAAAATGGTACTAACAGCTGCCTCGCTTGGCACTCAGCATTAAGAGGTTAGTGTTAGGACTGGTCAGCCTGGTGTCAGGATAATGTGATTGGGTGGGACATCATGCCACATGTCTGTGGCATGATGCCTCAGTGCTAGACATCACTGTAAACTGTCACACTGCAGACATAGTAGCGATATGACTGAAAAATTGTTAAAGCAACGTTAAAAAATCTAAATCACACATCACATGCTCCATTATTCTATACAAAAAAGAAACAAAATAATTTTGTTGAATTTGCGCTCCCCCCACTGCATGGTACAATAAAATAGATAAACAAAACTTATTTGAAAATAAAATGAAAGAAACTAACCTTGCATTGTTATTATTTATTCCTTCTTTTTTCATCATGGGAAATTTATTAAAGTAGCAACATATCCATGGACTCCGTATATGTAGCGGATGCCAGCTGGTGTATGCATCCATACTGAAATGTGTATCGCTTATGTCAGATAACGAAGTCGCAAAAGAGACGAGAATACCACCCGATTGCTTGAAGGAACCTGCCATTCATGCATGATAAGTTAAAAGGTGCAAAATGACTAAGATTGTTTTGTGTCCAGGTTAACTGTACAAACAGTATCTCACAAATAAAAATCATTATTTGAAAATACATTTACAGTGAGCGCAAATGATAATCATTTTGCTAGCATGGGTTACAAAAGTATTATTAAAGCAAGTTATTGCTGTGTATACTATTTACCCTGCAAATATCAAGTATGATTACATATGGCAAACAAAAAGAAGCCCAGGTGATGAATAAAGACAACTGACAGTGAGCAATAAACTGCTTGCTTAAACATATTGACAGGATATCAAATACAAAGGTTATTTTCTTACAAAGCAAGCCAACCCTGGAAACTGACTTTAGATTCTTTTAAGTGTGCCGACTTTTTTTTATGAAGTCATCTGACATAAGGAAGCCAACTTTGGTTTTTTTGGATTCTTTTAAGTGTGCTGATTTCTTTTTTTTTATACAAAGTCAGCTGACATAGGGAAGCCAGCATTGCTTCCTTTTTACCTGTATTAATGGGAAATTTTGAAAATAAATTGAAACAATGGAACCGTTTTGAAAGCAACACTAATGCGTCGTGCACGCACATCGATATAAGGCTGAACAGTTAATTAGTTTTCAATAGTTTCTAAATGTTCCCTATCCATAGTTTATAGTGTTTTATTTTCAACAACAAGAAGCATGTACCTCGTCTTGTGGGGATAAATGTATGTCATTTCTGGTTGGCGTCCTCTACAGGTGGGAAATTGTAGCTAAGTGGAAGTAACAGCGTTGTATATGTCTATTTCGAGTAATTAAACATTTATTTCTTTTTTATACTTGATAATTTTTTATTCCTTTTGTGCGAGTGTAACTACTTTTAATCATGTATCGCAAATCTGATGTAAAAAGAAAAATGTTGGAGTATGGCCAGTGACCTTTAAGATATTCAGTTAAGAGTAGCACACGAAAGCCACACACACATAAATATTTATGTGATTTTTGGATTGCTATGTAAAGATAATAAATTTATTAAAAAGTTAAATATGTCAACATTTCACAGGTGATCATCAATAATGGTCACTTTACAAAAACATTGATATTCACAGTGATTTACACTGTTATTGCAAATAATGCAGATCATGTATGTGCTGTTCATTCTGTGTAATGGATTTGTTACAGAACCAGTGACAACCTTAATGACCACATTCTTGGTTGTTAGGGAACATTGCTCAGTTACATTCCAAATAGCTGTTTGGATAGTTGTCAGCACATACTGCTAATGGTTGATTCACATGGGTACACATTTTGTGCAATAAATTGCTTATTATCAACATATAGCCTGAAATTCATCTGCCATGGTATGCTGTGCAGCCCTAGATGGTTTTTTGACCACTTTACCTTTAATGAACCAAATCTTTTTTTTTCATGACATTCTATTTCATACTTTTGCTTTATTGAAAATGGAATGTAGTTTTAATACCTTCCAAAATACAGAGGCCATTGGAGGGAATATATCAAAGCTTTTCTCTTTCTCTCTTTCGCTGTTGTTATTTTCATATACATGTACATCCTCATGAAATTGTATTTTAGACATTTTGATCCTTGGAACTGGTGATGACACAAAGAAGTTCAACTACAAACTTGTGAAGTATCTGAGGTCTAAGGGGATTGGTGTAGAAGTGTTACCCACGGTGAGTAAGAAGAAACTTAAAGTTTAAGATTACCACTATACCAGCTCCATTTAGAGTATGGTACCATATTTGGCTAATATATCAAATGTATCCAGGCAAATACAAAACAGGATAGACTCCAGATATGCTGCTTTGTATGTACTATAGATCTGAGTTGATCCTAGTGTTGGCAACCAGTTGATATTTAAAGATTGCTGGATGATTAATCATAACTGATCAAACCTCAGTTTTATTGAGTTGGAAGTATTTTCTATATATTAAATAATGTCATTTGTGCATAGATAGTAATGGTTAAGTTGCTTGTCCCATGTAAAGTCGAAAAGTTTAATATCCATTTGTCATCTGCTTCATTTTCAGTTTTTGGTTATAATATACATAAGAAAGCTATATAAACTTCACTCCCAAAAGCAGAGCTTTTAAAAACAAAAAACTATAATCATTTATATTCTATTACGGAAAATCATAATCAAATGATTTATTGTTTCTGACCAGTCATCAGTCTTTTTTAATACTCATCACACTACTTGAAGATCCAGATCAGCAAGCTTGCTGTTCAGCAGCAGATATGGGTCTGTTTACATTTGGTGCATGTTGTAAATAGGTCCGAAGGTACACAGGTATAAAGGTACACTGGTATAAGGGTACACAGGTATAAAGGTACACAGGTATAAGGGTACACATGTATATATAGGTATACATGGGCATAAAAGTACACAGCTATATAAAGTATAAAGTTACACATATTTGTAACTACAGGTATATACGGGTATACATGGTTATAAAAGTACATGTGCAGCTATATAAAGTATAAAGTTACACATATAGGTAACTACAGGTACATACATGTATACATGGGCATAAAAGTACACAGCTTTGTAAAGTATAAAGTTACATTATGTGTAACTACAGGTATATACTGGTATACAGGGGTATAAAAGTACAAAGCTATATAAAGTACAAGTTACACATGTATTACTACAGGTATATACAGGTATACATGGGTATAAATGTACATAGCTATATAAAGTATAAAGTTACACATGTGTAACTACAGGTATATACAGGTATTGCACAGGCATGTATAGGTATTAGAGCTATCAAAGTTTTAGAAAACTTCTATTAGGTACCTGTTGATCCTAATGATTGGTTACCTGGGTACCTGATCAATGGGAAATTGTATTAAATGTGTCCAAACCTGAAGTTAAGTCTGCATTTTTTTTAAATTCACAGTATCTGGTATACATCACTGCCTAACATCATCTGCTACAAAGTCCAAGAAATTATCCTCATTGTTTGAGGCAAAAATAAAATATGTTTCCAGTTGGCTAACCATCCCTCTTTTTCCTTGCTGACCCTAGCACATTATCCCCACATATACATCAAAAATAACATGGCTTTTGAAGTGTTGGTATTAAGCAATTTCATATACCAATACTATTGGTGTATCAAATTGTGATCTGCCCATGGCACAATAATACGAATATGTAAACATTCTTTGAACTTCAGGCCTATAGATCAATGATGAATTTCCACTCATTAATCATTAATGACATATGAAAATAACAATAAAAAGTATTATAAGGCATCATTTTCTAAAATAATTAACATGGTACACAATTGCATCACAATCCTTTCGTTTTTCCGTTCCCCTCTCCATCATACATAAGGGGCAATGTATGCAGAATAAATATGGAGTGAGAGAGAAATCAATTTGGGGTGGATGAAAACCTTAAAAATGAATTTGCACCATGTAGCCTACATGAATATGGTTCATCGTAACCGTATGTTTGCACTTTCCTTGGGATCTATCTACAGTGTTCATAATATCATTGATACATAGTTGCAATAGCCTTTTGACACACTATACGTTAGATTTATCAATTATGAGGCAAACATACTTTGTTGTTGTTTTTTTTTCTCTCTCTCTCTCTCTCTCTCTCTCTCTCTCTCTCTCTCACTCTCTCTGGACCATCACAGCAAGGTGCAGGTGAAAATCCATGAAAATAGGACCGTTGGGAATTTTCGCTTGTGTCATACGACAATGTCTCTGGACCTATGAATGATGGTAAAGTTAAGTCAAACTGTCCAGAGGAAAAAGGAGAGAGAGAGTGTGTGTGTGTGTGTGTGTGTGTGTGTGTGTGTTGGATTTTTAACGTAGCTTTAAGAATTTTTCAGTCATATCGCTACGATGTCTGCAGTGTGGCAGTTTATAGTGGTGTCTAGAGAGAGGGAGTCAGTCAGTAGTAATAGTAATTAAAGCAGAATAATGACTTTGATCAACTGTAAATATATTAAAATATTCTAATTACCTCTTGTTGGTTCGTCATTTTGCTTCATTTCTATTCCAAGCTAATTTCCATACACCAGTACATGAATGCCTGAGCGTTTAGTATGTACAAGAAGCTAACATGTTTGTAGTGCTCTGCTTTCTTCAAAAAAACAATCTTTCATGTTTAAATCCTAAGTGTGTCTTATATTGATTTAATCAATGTGAATAAAAATAGAAACCCAAAAAGAAAACAATCTTGTAGCAGACACACATGCAGGGATGTGAGGAGTTCATTCACTTGGTCAATACACAATTGCCCAGAGCATATCTTAACTCAGTTCAAAAGGGCAAATATGTGTATTTGTATGTGATATAAATAAAATATATGTATAGTATATCTGCTGTATCAATGATATACCACTCATTGTATAAATTTTTTATTAAAAGGAAACTCGGCAAGCATTCTTTCCTTTTAATGAAAAATTTATACATCTTGTAGTATATCATCAATACAACATACGTATTATACAAACATACATACATACATACATACATACATACATATATATATATATATATATATATATATATATATATATATATATATATATATATATATATATATAGACAGATATATCTACATATACACATGTATATATATAATGTGCAATTTCCTTTGCTTACATGGAGGACTTTTGCTTTCATTCCCCCAGTAAAAATTGGTATTAATTGCATTTTTAACATATTACTGGCTATATAATGCCAATAAAAAGGAAGCAAAGTACTTTTTGCAAGGACACAATGAGGCAGCAAACCTCGACTGACCTGGGACGGTATCAAACTCATGACCCTTGGATTACATGTTTAATGATCTTCCACTAAGCCACTTTAGCTTTCATATTTTCTTAACGTGTTCTGACACAATAAAACAAGTTCTGTTATAAGATACAACCTCATGTCCAGCAACTAAGTAGCTGTTCAACACCAAATACACATGACAAATATTTCCAAGAACTAAGGAGCAAGCAGACATGTTTACCTTTACCTTAGACCTACTGTCTTTACACAGACTCTACTAAGCTCACACTGCCATGTTTTATTTTTAATGGCTCAAAAACTGTACTTGTAATTGCTGGTTTGGTCATCTAACAAGTTTAATATTACCCAGTATAAAGGCCAAAGTTATGAAAAAGTATAAAGAGTTAGAATATTTTCAGTAGGATCTGAAGTTGTATGCTTATTTTCAGATGATGCAGATACAACATTTGGTACAAAATATTTTTTCAGTCCACATGACACTACTGCAAAACTGTTCCCAAATGCCATGCAAACAATGTGTTATTGTCAGTTTAGTTAATAACTTGTTATATTTTGACCAGTTTATACTTTTCAAGAAGTTGGCTCATATACAAACAAAACATTTTGCTGCCAAAGAACGTGCACAAAATACATTATTTGGACTGGGTTCAGCAATTAAGCCAACAATGTGATATTATTAAAATAATGTCTATAATCACCTTTATGGTGTTGAATCTTTGGAAACAAAACTAAGTATTAAGTCACATGAACAAACTTTGGACTCCAAAGTGGGCATTAAAAGTAATAATAATGCATTTTTAAATGCCTAAAGATATCCAGAAAAAAAGTGTGAGGCCAGTCAGTAAGTGCTGATGGTTGAAGAAAGTTTTTTCCCATAGAGCAGTAGTGGTCAATTTCTCTTGGAGATACATCATAAAGCAGTAGTGGTCAATTTCTCTTAAACATACATCATAGAGCAGTAGTGGTCAATTTCTCTTGGACATACATCATATCATATTCATTGTTGGAAATTAAACATTAATAACTAAACCGCTCGCTCAATAACTTGCAAACCCACTTGTAACTCCAGGAAAATGACTCTTATTTGCTGAATGTGAAGAAAACTGTGATCAACAGTAGCAAACAAAACCTTGAGATATTGCTCTATTATATCATTGAAAACTGCGCTTAGTGTCTAGAAATTTGAATCAACATCATGAAATTCTCAGCTTATAATAACAACTCAAATATTCAGGTACATTTTCTTTGCCCCAAAAAATCCCATTACACTGTGAATATCAATATTTGATAAAATCTCTATCAGTGAAAATGTCACTATGCCTACTGGTGACAAGACTTTAAGAAATAAATAGCAATTAAATAAGTTTTGTCAAATGAAATTTGTGTTTTAGTCATATATTTTAATTCAGTTTCAGTGTAATCATCATAAATGCAATATGCCCTCTTGTATTCAGATGTAAAAATGTCAATCTACCATCACTGCTATGTCTGTGGGCATTTCGGTGAGCCTAATTAACAGCAGACTGTGTTTTGATCTCCAACTTGTGAACAGGTTTGTTGTTTGTTACACCCAATTAAAAGCAGACCCACTTTGCATTATCACATTAATTAAATCTTTTGGATAAAATCAAATGAAAGGAATGAAATAAGAAAAAGTTAATAGGCATTCGCTATTACTTGCAATGAAATTATGGCACCAATATTTCACTAATAAAATAATTCTTTAAAAAAAATAAGGTTTCACCATTGATGTTTTTTTTTCACAAAACGAATGTCTCTATTATTTTTTTTTACAAAAGAAATCTCATTTTGTTGTGCAAAAAAGCAGTGATGTAATACACAACATTTTGCAGGTACAGTGGTCCCCCTCTTATACAGCCACCCTTTCTGCACTGGGAAAGTGGCCTTATAAAACGGGTGGCCTTTCCAGAGGGGGACTATATTTGTAAGATGTGTATGTGTATGTCTATATAGCAGGAAAGCTACATATAACTTGAACCAGTTAATATCTTCATTTAAAAGTATCATTCAATATTAAAATGTTCTTCTTGTCCTAAAAACAGAGTTATTTCAAGGTAACATAAATTAATAGTGAATGTGAGTTGAATACTGTTGGCATGCACATAAGAAAAACATTCAAAAATGTTATTTAAATCTTGGTGCATATGTTGTTTCGTAAAAATAATTTACTCCATTTTCCCACTGCTACAGAATATTCTCCTTATCTTCTACGATCTTGTTCATGTGAATCTTGCCAACATAAAATCTTTCGGCAAGTGAACTCTCTCCGTCAAGTCGAATAACTTTTACTTTTCCTTCTAAAGTATTATTTCTTCGTTTATGTTAAAGTTTTGTAATGATTTATTCCTATGTTGCTAATTGTGTAGTACTGCAATTTAATTTTGCTGATGAAACTTTCATAAACGAAAAACCTTTTTATAAAGAAAGTGATACATGTACTGTCATGTCATGATTTTTTGTCTTTGTCTTTGGTACCGTTTTGTCGAAGGTTAATTGTTCCTCACTCTGTGTGTCTGTGTGTTGTGTTAATTCACAAAATCTATTTTGAGCCTATTTGACCATGTTATGATCTTGACAAAATTATGTTGGTTGTGATCGTCAATTAAAAAAAAAAATCTGCTGTGTGAAGCCCAAAGCTCTATCAAAACAGCGTTGACTCCATTTTTATCTTTCTATCTGACCATGTTATGATCTTGAAAATTATGTCTGGTCGTAATCAGCAATTAAAAAAAACCCCCACTGTGTGATGGCCAAAACTCTGCAAACATCGACGTTAATGATATAATAATAACCGTAGTAGTACATGTACCTTAGCCAATACTTCTTTCAGTAACAAAAACCTGACATCCGGAAACAGACATCAGGAAAGATAATGGATTACTTATCTTACTGTATTTAAATACTGGTTCTGGACACATATTAATTATAAAATGTGGCCACTTGTGAGGGGTAAATTTTACAACTGTGCACTAATATGTTGGCCGCTGGTCGCATTAGAGGGGTGGCCTTTCTTAAAGGGTACTTTTGAACACAAACTCATCAGTGCCAAGGGATTCTGGCTGCAAAGAGTGGGTGGCCGCTGGTCAGGGGGGCCGTTCATGAGGGGCACCACTGCATACAACTAGGCATACATGTGCATTATGTGTTCAAACGTCTTGCAGGTACATTTTTCATTATTTTTCAGAAGACTGGTTATCTTGAAAATAAAGATAATTTATACCCAAAAGCAAACAGTTTCATGAGAAAAAGCTGTTTATTGACAACTATTCCCAAGGCGATTATAAAATGAGTATTCACCACTAAACAGTGCCACTACCCCACTTCTCGATGTCTAGCTGGGATGGCATCCCTGTCTTAATTTTTCTGAGGTCCCTCGGTAACTCATTTATAGTGTAGTCTATGTGTGAGTTATCATGGAAGAGGTAAAATATTAAGCAAACTTAGTTACGAAATGCTTATATACAGTGGATATGATTGTATTTACTGTATCATAAATAGTCTCTGGTTTGAAAATATCTTCTTGTTCATAGTTTCTGTTTTGTGTTTAACTTGCACTCTATAACACATAAGCTGAATACACACACACACACACACACACATATATATATATATATATATATATATATATATATATATATCAATAATGCCCTGTATATAATCCTAAACTTCCAAGACTATAAATTCTATCTCAAATTGCTCTGATTACTATTATTTTTATGACTTCATATTTTGAATCCATTAAACAGGTATCCCGCATAAAACTTCTTGATTTACTCTGAACTGTAGACAGAAGAGGTTTTGGTTTCAAATGTAAATCCAAATTATTGCCAGTCTACTATAAACCTTTCAAAATAATGGCTTACTTACTATAAGAGTGGCCACTGATAGTGTACAGCCTTAAATATGGTGTAGATGAATTTAAAACTATCATACTCTCTAATAATGTCATTTTCTAAGTCTTTGGATAAACCTACAGAAAGAACATTTTCTAGAATATCTAATGCATGTTTTTATTCATTTTAATATATGATGCTACACTGTTATTACAGAACGAACTTTTGAAACAATTATACCATACATGTCAATTTGTCCCATGTCCTTGATCATACTTGTATGCGATAAAGGGTATGGCGTTCACATGGAATCTTTATAGATCTTGGCCTTAAAATTTATTTCATTCTCAAAAATCATAATTGCTGAATGTATCTTTGAATGGGGTGACATTTATTCAAGTTGGTATGTTGAAATATGCTGTTTACTGGATAAACATGTTATTCTTATCTAATGGACAAATGCAGTACCTGATAACCATTGAACATAAATGTCTCATACATTTGAGGTAAGATAGGGCTTTTGGTTTTTTTTAAATTTGTTTCCTGCTTTCAAAAATTTGTTTAAAGTGGGTCTTTGAAATAGTATGGAAATTAAAGGGAAAATATGACAAGATGATAACTAGTTCAACAAGCATTTTATTAAAATATCATTTATTGAAAAAGAATACTGATGCAGAAGGATATGTAAATTTCTATACGAGTGCTTCCTTGCAGGTACATGTAGTTGATGTAAGTTGTAGCCTGAAAAGTTTTCTTAAGTATGCTTTCATGGAGCAGGTGAGTGGGTGAATATCCCAAGAATTTAAGAAATGGCATGTCTTCTACTACACTGGGTTGATGGCACTGGGACATCTCTCATCAGTTTCCTTAGGTGTCAGCTCAAGAGGTGAATACAATAGACTCAGAAAGGTTGGTTGTAACACCTTTATGATAGCATTTAGAGATTGATACCCACAAACATAGTGAACATCCACCAGTCATAATGGACATCTATTAATAATACTGACTTTCAATTCCTTGTCCCATGTCTACACTTGAGGTAATGAGTGGGGAATCTATACTGTACATGGAATCATGTTATAATGAAGGTCACTGTAATATGTAGAACTTTTAAATAATTAACATCAGCATACTCATCACATATTTTAGGTATCTTTCCTTCATGAATGTATATAAAACAATTCTGTTTAAAACATTTGAAAGATAAAAATTTTTACGAACTTTTACATTCTGACCTATACTATGACGCAAAGGGGTAAAGCAATAATAGTGATGTTAGCAAATATGAGTTTGATGAAATTAAGCCTGATGGCATTGATGAGGATGTGATGAACCTGAGGGAAGAACTGACAGATAAATGGACAGATGTGAGCTTTGATGGTATACTCACTGCCTTGTAAAAAAATAAATTAACACTAATGATATAATATAAAAAGCATGTGATGTAACCTTACACCAGGTATGAAAGACCAATACCTTGTTGTGGTAGTAGTGGCGCAATATTGGATTGTCAGAGAGATCAAGCACCTTGTGGCTTGCAGCTCCCTTCAGCAACGAACTGAAAACAGAACAATGAAAATATTAATAACTGATACCCTTACATACAATTTCAGGATTACCAGTTTATTCAGTTCGAAACATTACAATAAATCTATTAAACTGATGCTTATTTCATGTCTCTGCAAAATTCTCATACACTGGAACCTCCACTATAGTCTTGGAACATTATGATGGCACTGGATGCATCTTAAAACCTTAATGTGATCAATAATTACACAGCTCACCTCTGCAAAGTTTTTTGTTGCTTCCAGCAGTGATTTAAACATTAATTGTCATGCAGAAAAATTAATTCAAACTAACAAGATCTTAATGATTCTGACATGAATTTAAGCACAAAATTTGACAACAGTCAGTGAAGCATCAAATCTGGAGTCACAGTGACCTATTTTTGTGGTGAGGGTTTAGTACTCATCAAAATGCATTCCATCTCCATGACTTATGATTCTAAGTACAAAATAGTACATATACAGGATGCAAGAAAAGCTATGTAAGTTAAGCAATAAAAATAAAAATTTAGCCTAATCCAGTACGATGTGAAATATTGGTTATAGTTACCTTCTTCAGTTGTAATAGTGTTGCACTAATAGATATGTGTATAATCTAGTTTAACGATCATAGCATAAACAAAGCTATAGAAATCAACTTAAATAAGTCAAGAAAGAAATATGGGTCAGTGACCTACTATGAGGATATAGTATTCATGAAGATGTATCCCGTCACCAATTTTCATGATTGTAGGTATAACAGTGTGTATGCATGGTTCAAAAGAACCTTAGCTAAATACAAAAACTTAACCAAGAATTCAAGACCAATGTAAATGTATACACAAAGTTAGCTCTATCCTCTGGGGTGTCATAAAACCTATTTCAAAATGTTACCTAGGACCAAGGAGGAAAGAATGGTTGAAATGCAGCAAGGCTACACATGTGTATGCTTTAATCTGTGTGGATGCTAATGCAAGCACCAACACCAACAATGATGTTGGGGGTAGTACAACAGCTCCCCTACACTTCAAAGAGGTAAGCTGAACAATAACCATTTAAGGATGCTGACTGAACCTGTTGAGTGATTACGAAGGACATGGGCCATGAATTATTTTGATTAACATGACCTTTAACATTGATAAATGTCCAATAGATTATCAAATTCTATCAACAAAATAGAAGGGCCCATTTAGATGTGGGCCATACTCTAAGGAATCACAATAAAGGAAGCAATATATCTCAGATGTTTTGCATGAATGCTTCTGGCAGTCTCAATCTACCAAATATGCTGAAACGTCTAATCTTGTACTCATTGGGATGATCATGCATATGAATTCCAATAACCTGAATTTCAGTGACAATAAGAAACTGCAGTTTTGATGCAGGCCTTTTCTTATTAGAAAACAAAAGCATTTTGATAAAAGATGTTAAAAGAAATGATATATAGGATATGAATATTTTTATTTATCATGTCACTAGAAACATCACTATTTTATCAGCTGACTCTATAAACCAAAACAGATGTTGATCTTCCCCACCCCACCCCTGATCCTAACACCTAATTCTTGGACAAAGAAAAGAAAATTATTTTGGGGGGCATCCAAAACCATAAGGTAAAGATTTTAAATACCTTCTGACACACACACACAATAATCACTGGCCACATCAAGAACCCTGATACCAGTACTCAAATCAGCCTTTTTTCCCTCAATACAACCACAGACAATATAACTCAATCCTCACCTGTGGAGATGGAACCAGTGACTCATAATGTCAATGCCCATGGACAGCTGGAAGAGGAACATGTATCTGGGGTAGAAGTGACACAGTGCGGCACACAAACACATTGTCGTGACACGGTCAATAAGCATATCCAACATACCACCTAGCTTACTACCTGAAAGGTACATTAATGTTACATATTTACACAAAGGTTAATAGTATGAAAGAAGAACAAAAACAAAACAAAAGGAACTACAACCCTATATGCAGGTCTATAAGCCAAATGTAAACTGCAGACACCCAGATCTACTGTCGCATAATGTGCTGCAAAATCTGGGTCTGTGCAGTTTGTTAGGAGTAATCGGCAGAGCAACAAAGACCCTGATCTGCAGGTGCATGATGCTTTGGTAGATCACGATGTTTGTTGTTTACATTCTGACTCAACTTAAAAGCCTGGGGGTCACACTACCAGGCGAAGTGGGCAACTAAGTCGCCTGAAAAATGTAAACTTCACCTTCTTCTCTTAGAAAAGCGAAAATGATTTTGCCCTGTGAATTTTTCGATGTGCAATGACTAACTGGTTTATGACTTCTGAGATGCCCCATCACTGTAGTCCATAAGTTCGGTGGTAGCTCAAGGGGAAATGTATTTATGCTGTGTTGATACCAATTAGGCTGACAAACTTTTGCACATCCACAGACGTGGTTTAATAGCTAACTGACCATTAACCCTTTCCCAAGCAAGATACCATTGCTCGAATTCTTGAAGATAGGCCTGCTGTACAGTACTTTTAGATAATGAAAATATGCCAAATTCTGTTTTGAAATTTAAACATCAACATGTAAATAGCAGGGGTTTTTAAGCATATAATCAGTGAAGAGCACTTTCTAATTTAATATTTTTAAATGAAGATTTTAACTGCCATGTTTGCTTTATTTTCTTTATAAAATCAGTTTGAAACTGTAAGTGAACACGTAATGGCAGACAATGATGTGTCTATGAAATACCACTTCATCAGTTTGTCTGTGTTCATAAATGATTGGGTAAATAGATTGGAGAAAATATATAATTCAATGAAAGCAAAGTCTAATTATTATGTGACAGAAGATTTAGTCTAAATATTTAATAATGTAGGTCAGAAACATATGAAACCAATGCTATGTTGTGGAATTGGACCGAATGCTGTAAGGTCAAGTTTGTTTACTAACATCATTCATTTTTCTGAAAATATGAAAAAGATAGTGAAGCAAATACTGTTTAACCAAAGCATGTTATTACCGCTAGTACATAGGCAAATAATAAAACCACAAATTTGCAGTCCTATCAATGGATTGCTGTAATGAAGCTAGAAAGTGAGTGGTTATGTTAAGAAAATCCCTCTTTCTAAAAATAGATGCACAATGGCACAATACGTGTTTTTGGTAGAGTCGATTCGGTTGGATAGAAATATCTCGTTCAGTCATATATTGACTTTAATGAAGCAATGTGTTGTCTATGAATAGTTAAAGTAATGTTTTATCGGCAACAATGTAGTTATGACGAACAGTATGGTATGAAATCACTTCTGCATTTGCCATGTACATGTTACAGGGGTTGTTTCAAAGGAGTTTAAAATCTTTTTGACTGCAAGTTTATACAAAAGTGGTAGTTTATTAAGCATTTTCCGACTTGCAATCACAAGATTCTAATCTCGTTAACCGTATCAGTTATATTGATTACAATGTATAGTTTCTGCAGTGCTCTTTTAAAGTCATATGGCCAAATTACAATGCATGTATCTCAATCCAAACATACATGTATTGGTATGAATGTAATAATTTGTATGCACATACAAAATATGTTCATAATAAATACACAACACAGATTTTTCAACTTGAAAATAAGTATTGCTTAAAACTGAGAAATAGAAGACACAGTTAAAATTAAAATACGAGAAAGAAAACACACCACAGATGTGTGTGTGTGTGTGTGTGTGTGTACATATATGTATATATATATATATATATATATATATATATATATATATATATATATATATATATATATATAGTTTCTTGCTTTACTCCCACTTCTCCCTGTTAAGCTCTCACTTCTCCCTATTCTGTCAAATGGATAAGTCACTTCTCCCTAAAAATTCAAGTCTAGCTTGACCCCTGTAAACAAGCATATTTTGTATTTGTATAAACTCAGTTCTAAAAATATCCATAAAGTTAAGCATGTTCAAGGAATTCTACAAATTTTTCATTTTGTGTCCAGGACTTCCATTGTTCCAATGAAATATTTAGATACTTAATTTTAGGTCCTGCTTTCCAGAATTGGTGGCATGTGGAAACTATGGATTTCTCCCAATTTACCATTTAAATTAATGAAGAATTAGATTATCCAAAGTCAGCAACTGCATTACCTCCCTTGACTAAAGCTAGGTTTCTTGTTTTGTGTAAAGTCTTTCAATAACTAGACAAGCAATCACTATTGAAGAAGTGTATTCACTGCATGGTCATATCAAGTGAAAGGTCATAAATTGTGATCATAAATGGAAAAAAGGGCTTTCGTTTTCTTTTTTCAGTGTCTAAATGAAAAGGTTGCAGAAAATAGGAATCTACTGATTTTATTGTCAAACCTGGAAGTATTATAAACTGTTTTCTACCTAGGCATGGTTATTCATTCTAATATTTTTCCAAGCACTGATCAAATCACAACCCCTTCTAAATGGTAAAAAAAAAAATTTGAACATCAATAATGCAATCTGTGGAAAATGAAAGGGAAAAAAGAATGAAAGAAAGGAATAATCTTTTGTGGTTTGGTGTTTTATGGTACAGCATCAAAAGTAGATTATTTAAGTGCCAAGGCAATTGATTTGCTCTAGGGCGCAAAAGGGGAACCAAACAGAGCAAACCCACTGTAGGATCTGAACCTGCACCCTTTTGGCCCATCACACTAACTATGTAGCCACATCAGACTTAATCGATGACCCTCTGTGCTCTGAAGAAAGATTTGGTTTTGTGGGGTTTTAATGCCATTTTTCAGCATATGATAGGCTACAAGTGGCAGCAGTATACTTAGTGGTGGAAGAACTTGGGAAGACTCCAGGAAGAACTACCAACCCATGGAAAGCTACTGGCAAGCTTTCACACATCCCCATGATGGACAAGCTGAGACTTCAACATCTTCTGATAGAGGTGAGATCTGTAAAGGTGAGTGCATTAAGGCCACTTGACCATCCAAGGCCTCCAGAAAGGAAAAAAGAAGGAAAAGAGTATTAAAATAGAATTTATCTCCTATCACAGGCTACAAAAATTTCAACTACAAATACATATCTTCATTGAACCTTGGCAATAGAGATTCATAATGGAGAAATAACAGTAAATATCTGCAAGAACATGGTGAAATTTTAAGATGTTAGGAGATAAGTGGTTACATTTTATGGGGATGTGTTTCATTTTTAAGAATTGGCTTGTTTTCAACAATTTTGACCAAAAGAAGGGATCTGATGTATTTTTTTTTCTCAACGTGGCTTATATAACATAACATAAAAGTTAGAAAATATGCAGATCATGTTTTGTTTACAATCATGTTTTGTTTACAAGCACAAAATTTTCATAATTCTTTCCAGTAATGGTCATCATTTGTTTTCCTTTCATCTTTGATCTATTGATGATCATATGTGCAGAATTAGTTTTTCCCATTTTTGAACTTCATGCAGGATTGCTTTTTACTTCATACCCTACTGCAATTGTAGTGATATGCCACATCCATACACATACATGTATCATAGGCAGGTAACAATTGGACAAATTTTTGTGAGGGGTATTGCTGCTGTTGGTTTAATGGAATTCTTTCTGCACATGATAGCCAGACCTACATCAAGTTACGTCAAGCTTTATCATAATCCTATTCTGGCCAAGCCTGAGACTCTAACCCATGCAAACAGATGTGAGATGTCCGTGATTGGTAAAGGAAAGTACCAGAGATTGTGTGATTTAGATTTTTAAGACAGCTTTAACAATTTTTCACTCATATCTCTATGATGTCTGCAGTGTGGCAGTTTAAAGTGATGTCCAGCACTGAGGCATTGTGCTGCAGACATGTAGCATGATGTCCCACCCAGTCACATTATCCTAATGCCAGGCCGACCAGTCCTAACACTAACCTCTTAATGTTGAGCGCCTAGCGAGGCAGCTGTTAGTACCATTTTAGAAGTCTTCGGGTTTGAACCCATGACCTCCTGCATCCGGGGCGGACGCTCTAACAACTAGGCCACCAAGCACCAGAGACCACTCAGCTACTCAGGGCTCCTGTGTAGGGTATAGTTTTGAACACAGTTATTCATAAATTATATGGTATGAATTTATAATAATGATTAAAAATAATTCTGGTATGGAAGATTAGAAAATATGTTTAAAAATAGAAACCTATAAATGACCTTTAAAGTTGTTTAGAAATGAGCTATTTTTCTGGCAAATAAAATCTTCACCAATTTTTTTTTCCTATTTACTTTTCAAGCTACATAATGAAATTAGATTTTAAAAAATCTTTGCAATAAACACTTCTTCAAAAGTTTCAGTGTTCATAGTTTGGGTAAAATGATATCTAAATAAAAGAAAAATCTGGTCAAACACAATGGTGTGAGTGGGGAGACAATTCAGATTTAACCATGTTAAGTGACTAATCTACTCACATTATACTCCTAGGTCCTTACCAGAGATTTTTCAACCAATGTGTCAAAAAATGAAGTTGCTGAAATGTTTGATTAAGTTCACAGTGTTTCTTGGCAGGCATAACTGTGTTATTACAAAGTCCCAATGTCCATACCTAATTATTATCTCGACTATTTGGCTCAAACCCTGCCCACTCTCATTTGTAAAACAATCTTTAATTATTCACAAAACAATTGTCGATTTTCACTAACTTCTTAACTTTAATAATAATAATAATAATAATAATAATAATAATAATAATAATAATAATAATATTAATAATAATGATAATAATAATAAACAACTAATTTTTCAATTTTTGTTAAATCTACACTTCTGAAATTATTTAGAGTACTATTTTTTCCTCTACATTTCAGTCAACATTAATTTGGGATTTTGTCAGTATGGACCCCCCACATGATCTCTGTGTTTCAACATATCTGGACTTCTGTGTCAGTACAAATGAATATAGCCTAGTCTATATTTTTTTTAGAGAATTTTGTCCTCTCCCATTCTGGTGGTGATACAAAAGTTAGGCATTCCTGGTACTGCTTTAAAGGTACCGGTAACTGTTTATTCTTATGGATTTGAGCATTATGGCTCAGTTGTCTGTGTACATTTTGGCGACAGTGTACAGTGAATAATGAGGCACTGATGCTGATCCAGAACTGAAATCTGTGATCCATTGCATGGTACTTTGTTTACAGTCCAGCTTCTAAAAAAACATGCTGGATAACTGATGAGAAGAACTCACTGAAGTTATTTTAGATTAACATATAATTTATTAGGATTTGGACACAGTGGAAAGTTAAGTACTAAGAACTAATGTAGGGACCATACTGGAAAAATGACTATAATCTTAGTCTGTCACGCAATAGCTACTGACCCTGCTAATGTCATAGGTAAAGACATAAAACTATTAAGAATACCAGTGGCTTGGAGGGTTGAAGTTATACTAAATTACATAAGTTCAGACAGAAGAAATACAACTCTGGAGATATTGCCATTCACGGTTCTTTTTACAATCGTAAACATATTGCTATTAATAAACTCAGCAGAGAATTTATATTAACATATGGAATATTTTGTCAAACTGTTGTGACTTCCTTTTCAAAGCATCTTCTATTATTGTTACAAGTATTACCATGTGTGGAACAACATCATGGGGAAATAACTAGGGCTTATCATTTATTTTAATCTGACTTAAAAAATTAACATGAAAGGCCATTTGATCTATACTTTGTCACTAATTTCAGTATGATCCAAACATCTGTTACTACTATTAGTAAAAGAAACTATATATGGTAAAAGAAGACACAATGACATAGCATGGCAGAATTGAAATCACTCCAAACCAAACAAGGAGGTCCTAAGTAAGGCTGATTGACATGGTGGATTCAGATTTGGTTTGGCTTGTAGTTTATAGCTCAGCAACACAAGTAGGTTATTTAGTGGAGATAATCTAATAAAATGTCATGCCCAAGGAAGCATCACAATTGTTGACCTGAACTGATTCAAAAGTAGGGTTAAATCTTACACTCTTTTAGTCACGAGTAAATACATCTTGCAATTTTGCTTTCCATATTACCGTATTTCATGTAATTTTTCGTACATGAAAAAATAATTACTCATTTCAGTGTACAAAAAATTATATGTAAAATAAATAATTATCATTTTGGGGTATTGACCGTGTACGAAAAATAAAGGAATCATGCCTGAACAAGTTCTACAGAACACACGCTGCTCGACAACCTAACAGTACAAACATACAAAGTAAACATATATTTTCTGTCTCATTCTGCTCTCAACTCAAGAATCTAATTACAATAAAAAAAAAGTACTCAAAAAGATTTTTGTTTTTATTAGTGAACGAGAGAGAGAGAGAGAGAGAGAGAGAGACAGAGAGAGAGAGAGAGGATTAAGTCTCACTGTGTAAGCTCATCTGCATTTAGAGCATATGTAGCTGTTACGTTGTGTAATGTTGCCAAAATGATTAAGATGGTTTGAACATGTATTAGTTATGGGTATTATTTATTGGTAAATTGTACGCAACGATACGAGTCCACATTGTCAAGAAATTATGTGCAACTTGTATTTTTACAGCAACAACAATTTCATATCAAATTGCAATAAAAAATAAAGAACTTGAAATCACGTTTTAGTTAATGCGTGTGAGCATGTGTGTGTGTGACAGCGAGAGATGAAACAAAATTTCATCAGTGTACAAGACCGTACTTATTCAGGGCGGTTTTTATTTGTCATGTATTACGACCCTACTATATTCCATTATTAATAAACACCACTAAATCAACAATTCATTCATTTTAATTACAATATACATTGTCACAACAACCACGTGGCTATGTAGTGTTATTTACACAGTAATTAAACATGCTTAGCACTTTGGTTATTCCAGCTGAAACCAGATTGAGGGCAAAATCGACAGAAGAGGTCAAATCAGAGAGGCTGCCAGTAGTGAAATGAGGCTATCTTTGGGGAAATGAAAATCTGTCAATGTGCTATTGAAGCCATTGTCCATACAGATGTTATAAGGACAAGCAATCATATGCATTACTTGTTATTCGGACTTGCCAATAAAGATAACAATAGAGGGGTACATTGTAGAATAGATTTGCAACAAAATGATAATTAGATCCAAGTCAAAATAGTACAAGCACTTAAAAGATAGTATATGTATATATACGAATCAATTTAACGGAGTCAATGACTTTCACATTTATGACAGAAAATGACAAGGTTTTTATGTTTATGTTTGTATGACTATAATGAAACAATAAGACTAGTTGACCAATGGTCTGTGGCCTTCACTTTAGCATGTACTGAGATGTAATTTTTGTTTGCTAAGAAAACATCCAAGGGCTTCCAAACTCATTTTAAAATGCACGTGGTGTTTTGTTACGGTGACGGACTTAATAAGGAGAACTAATTAACGATAATATTTAAAGGTATGTTCTGTGATGTCCTTTGTCCATTTGTTAATAAACACCAGTATACATTGTAATGACAATAAGAGAGCTTATGCATCAATCACTGTATTATCTCACCAACAATTGATTATTAATTTTTGTATAAAGAAAATGGCAACACAGTATTTTTGATCTTTTTTTGCAAACGTAAATCTTCTTAGTAGAAATTTTATGTCCAATAATTTAATGGATTTTTCAAAAAATACAAAGTGATATGTATGAAAAATTATGATACATTTAAATAATTATTATTCTGATAACTGGATTATGCACGAAAAATTAAAGGGTACGAAAAATACATGAAATATGGTAATTAACAAATTCACAATGAAAAAATGAACAAATTCAGAGTGACAACTAAGAATGCTGCATATTTAATTTTTATTTCTTATAATTATTTTTTGTTATTTAAATGTCACTGTGGCTGGAAAATAAATACAGCCATGAATTTTATATTCTGATTTACCACAAATACATGCTTCAATGAAAACAGAAAATAAAATATTTTGGTAAGCATATAATTTTGTCAACTTTTCAAGTAAACTGAACTGATGGAAATTGTCTTTCCATAAAAAGTATAAAAAGTATGATGCAAACACTGTATATATTACTGATCAGAAATTTGGCTAGGAATATATAACATACACTCACATGTAAGCTGGTAAGTCTGATCAAACTGCAAACAAACAGCCCTATATCTACCAGTCAAAGCATAATGTGCTGGCAGAGATGGGGCTATCGAGTTTGTTAGGACTAATCAGTGAAATAAACAAGAAAGACCCTGACCTGCTGGCACAGTGTGAGCTGGCAGGCCAGGGTCTATGCTGTTTTCAGCTGGATCAGACTTGTTTGCAGGTGTATATGTGGTACTAATAAATATACCAATCACTGTCTACAGTGAACAATGAAAGACTGCTTACATTGATTAAATGCCCTAGCCACATGACCATCAAAAGCATCCAACAATCCACTGGAAAGGTAGCAGACAGAAGCTATCAGTGGGTCCGTTGGCATGTAGTAGAAGGCAATGAGGGCAAATATGATTCTCAAATAATCTGAAAATACACAAGAAACATTTTGCATTTAAAATTAGAAACCTTCGCAAATATCCACATTATTTACATTCTGAAATCACTCCCACCCACCACCCCTTAGGCTGCTTTCAAAATTGAAAAAAAAAAAGTGTTATCTATTCATCGTCATAAATTACCATACCTATTATGATCACCATCCTTAACTGGTGAAAACTGAGTTGTACCAAGATTAATTTTACCTATTAAAATGTGACCATTGATCCCTTCTGCCCTATGCTGCATTCAGGATTTTAGACCTTTTTCATCATCCATTCATCCTCATACCAAAACCAATAAGATCAGCCTTCCACA
This sequence comes from Megalonaias nervosa, assembly GCA_016617855.1. Taxonomy (NCBI): domain Eukaryota; kingdom Metazoa; phylum Mollusca; class Bivalvia; order Unionida; family Unionidae; genus Megalonaias; species Megalonaias nervosa. Next base: position 15,955 of record JAECUM010005178.1, on the reverse strand, counting down.
ATCAGTGAAGAGAAAGTTCAGGTGGTTACAAGAATGAGACTTTCATATTGCCCAAAATGTGATCTCTGACTCCCACCCTCTCCTTTCCCATGGCTGCAACCAGGATTTAAAACTGTTGTCTTCTGCTTATTATCATGCAGATGGAGTTCAAGTTATAAAGAGAATCAAAGGACAAAAATTGGATGTACAGACACATAGACAGATTAACATGACCAATCACAATATACAATACACTATAATCTTTGATGAACTTGGAATTTTTTATTTTGGTTTACATGAACTAAATGGGTACCCTATGGCTCATTTTATTAACCAGGTAATTATGAACGAGCAGGTACCTAAGTACCCCTTGGCGTCTTTACTCTCTGGTCGAACTTCCTGACCTGTTGGTAAATTTCTTCTGTGACAAAGTAGAATACATTAGACAATTTCAATTGACTCATCACTGCCATACAGTTGACATAAAGAATTTCAATGGCAACCTTTAACAGCATTTGAACCTGTCTAGAGTTATGGATTTGGTACATGTATACAATTTTGAATTGTGATGAAAAACGCCCCAAAGTCATGTGAACCCAATCTGATTCCAACACTGCTGTTGCTAGTGTGCTTAAATTCAATATTGTTTTTACTTACCGATATCGTGAATACCTCTCATCATGGGAATTAAACATTTTTTCAAATCTGCTACTGTAAAACCTCTGATAAAGAAACCAATGCTTGACCATAACAATTAAAAAACTACCAGCCAGTTTCTAACCCTCATTCATGTAAAAAACCTTAAAAGTTGTTTATCCCAGTTTGTATCTCTTTTGAATTCAAATAGTTTCTTTAGCTATGTATAGTCTGCATATTGCCCTTGCTATAGTATTGAAGCTGCCCTTCTGAGACTAGTAAATAGCCTTTTCTCTGGTTTGGATAGTGGAAAGATTACAGTCCTCACCCTCCTTGACTTGTCTGTGGCATTGAACACAACAGACCATAATATATTATTTCACCATCTCCAGCATGTATTTGGTATTCATGATATGGCCTTATTATGGTTCAAATCCTACTTATTCAAGAGGAGAAACAAATTTGCTAACAGGTTCGGAAGATAGACCAGAGAAATGGATGTTGGAAGTGGTGTACAATTATTCCTTAACATAGCTTGCTCCGAATCTTGAAGAGCTCTTTGTGGCTGGAACTTTCAGGGATCCTAGTAATGCAGTAGGCTGCGTGAACTATGTTTGCAACATTCTTTTAAGTAGTAGTTTCATAGATCTACTTAGACCACCAAAAAAACCATATGTTTCCAGTTGGCCAACCATTCCAGTTTTTTCATTGCCAACCCTAGCACATTTTCCCTCAGGGTATAAAAAAAGCTTTTATTAAATTTTTTTTAATGAAATAAAAAATTCATGAAATTGAATTGTGCATCTAATTGAGCCACCTTAATAGCCCAGTACTTGAAGCCACTTAGTGTATATATATATATATATATATACATATATATATATATATATATATTTATATATATATATATATATATATATATATATATATATATATTATATATATATATATATATATATATATATAATGTTTAAAAAAAATTACCTACTTATCCTAATTTTGAAACCAGTTCTACTGAATGTGTATGTAAGCACCTGCAACTGTTCCACAAATAAACAATCCCCCGTTGTTGTTTTACTAGGGTTTAAATTGATCATGATGTATATAATGAAAGTAAAGCCTTCTCAGAGTCTGAATCGGACAACACAGTCCATCATTAATATGAAAATCTAACAATGATATTAACATACTAATAATAATAATATTACCAACTGCAGAAAAGTACTTTGACGTGTAAACATGAGCCAGGAAAATCCGTTTTCATTGGAGGGGAAATGGAATTGTGATAAAAATGATAATAATGCTAATACATTGAGGAAAAATGAAAAACAGGCAAAAGGGAGAGCACAAGTGAAGACAACAAAGAAATCTTCATCTGAATACAGAAAAAGGCCATTATGTCAAGTAAAATCATGGCGTTCTTTCCTTAATATGCTCTTTTTTAATAGCTCCACATACTTGGAAAATAATGTGAAATTTATTTTAAACAACTGTAAAAGTCACATTTAAATCAAAGATGAAACTTAATATTTCACATGGTCTGAATATGCCTGTGATATGTTCAAGTCTGGCATTTGGTCTGAATATGCTTGTGATGTGTTCCAAACCAGCTATGCATTCGGTCTGAACCAGCCTGTAATCTGGTCTGAATCAGCCTTGTATTTGGTCTTAACCCACCTGTAATTTGGTCTGAATATGCCTGGACACAATCAGTCATGGTCCAAATCAGCAACACCTGATTGTAACTGGGGTCTGATGCAATATAAATAAACACCTTTCTCAAGATGAATTTGACATCCTCTTATAACATTAATTCTTGTCAATACCTGATGACAGTGTTGACAATAACTATTGCCTTAATTATTGTAGAACATCCACTTAAGTCAAGCCCATATCAGAGACAGACCATTTTTGATGGGGGGGGGAGTGTTTATATTTTTTGAAAACATTTGTCTTACTCAAATTTGTAGTAAAAAAGACTTTTTTACATAAATAGAACTTCACCATGAGTACATCTCTAAAGGTTACACTTTGGAGATTTATTATAATTTGGCTACAGAGGAAAGTTCAGTACTGACAAACAAATGTAGGTACTATAGTTTCATCATTTAATTCATCAATTTATGATTGCTAGCTTGATTGTTGCCAGGGGGTCCTTAACACTGTCACCTTGCCTGTATTTAAAAACAGACAGGATTTACTTTAGTAATACTGTTGTTTGATAAGCTCTAAATAATTCTGTAAATTAGGAGTTACATCTTTTTAAACACAACAATACAAGACTCCTCCTTTTTATATAATTTTGTTGTTAGAAATATCAAAAATAGGTACTGCAAATATTAGATGCAGATGACATAGTAACTAGTTATAACATAATAACATGATACTGCAAATACTGGATGCAGATGACATAATATTTACAAAAGAAGATTGTTCTAGAAATCTGAAAAGGGCAGGGGTCTGTGTGGTTGTTTACACTGACGGCTTCCATTTGGATTGAAACTCCAAAATGTTGACAGTGTTAAGGTAATTGGTGACAATCAGGTTAAAAATTATAAATTGATAATTAAAATGACTTAGTTTTGTGCATTTTTTAAAATCTTAATGTGCTTCATTTTTAAAATCGGTAGGGGGTACAAACAAATAGGAAAGCAAGAGAATACTGCATTGACCTATAGGGACAATAATTGTCCCAGTAATTCAGATAAATATTTCTGTGGAGTCAGAACTCATCGCTTGCAAACAAAATCTTGTATTTTTGAAATAATTAATATACATTTCAGAAACCTTAATAAAGGAAGGTGCACATCTTGTGTAATACTTGGTTAAGAATAAGAACTTCTACTTGTGCTGGAGTACCCTCTGACCCTTCCCACCCTATTTTTGAATATTTGGAAAAAATGTAGAAATTTAAAAAATTAGGTGTGTTTGAGGAAACTCGAATTATGTAGTAAGTAGTAAATTAGACCTACATTGTAATGCATCGACCCCAAAAACATAAATATCAAGGGAGGCAGCTTACAGTCTAGGACTATGTACAATGCTGTCGGGCATTTCTGTGCACATAAGGTTTCCATCTCCAATATTGAAGCAAAATGCATACAGAAACTGACCAATTGACAAAAATAAAATACTGCAATGCTTACCATTTGAAAAGAGGCAATTGTCACCAGAATATTCTGTTCAAAATAATATTAATTTTGGACACACTGGATACCACTCCCGTGTTTTCATGACTCGTGATATGTTGGCCTATTCTGCACACAACTTTGAAAAGATGTTATGTTTATCCATCCGGCTATGGAAATGAAATACATTACTTTGGACTGTTCCTGTCAGCAGTTCAGTCAAGTAATGAGGTCAGGTTTATAGCTAGTTTTAAAAAATTCAACATAACAATGCCAATAAATGGCAAGAGATATTAAGCAAACTAAACCGATTTTGTAAAAAAATTAGAAAAGTTCAACATTTTATACAAAATAAGTTGTTATGTGGAAGAGAAACAACAATGAAAAGGATGTAATGTATTTACAATGTCTTGTTTACGGGGAAAAATTACCAAAGAATTTAGAAACATACTATATGCCGGGGAATTTCTTGAGAATCCTGTTCAAGCGGCGAGTTGGCACGTTGGGTAGCAGACGATTGTGTACGTGTGGGACAACTTGCAAAATTAGAAACTTGGATTAATAACAGAATTTTTTTTAAGGTATACATTTCCATCTTTTAAATAATGTATTTATCTGTATGATTCTAAAAGATACATAGTAAATAGGAATTTCTGGGTTACAGGTTCAAGAAGGTCATGGAGTGGGTCCTCATGTTGACATTTATAAATCACATTTTTATATACATTTCAAGTTGAAATGTGATATATTTTTGTACACTTTATGAATATCACTTTTTTAATTAAAGTATGATCATTCTTTCTTGATACAAAATGGATTTTTTTTACCCAAAATAACATGAGCTCCAATGTTTACAGAAATGACGTATCGTTGTGCAGAATTACCCGATGCACAGAATTGGTGGAAGTAGTAAATATGAAGCAAGAATATTATACATGTTACTAGTCACCGGTACATGGTCATGTCGCATCCTGATCTTGTCACACCCATGTCAAGTCACACACTAATCAAGTTATGTCGCACCCAATGCTAAAGTTATGTCGCACCCATGCTTAAGTTATGTTGCACCCAATGATAAAGTTATGTTAAGTTTCGATATGTCTTAAAATAAAAAGGAATGTACAATGAAATGGACGAAAAAAACAGAGATAGATGCATATAAGTTCGTAACTAAAATAGCAGACGTCAGAATAAAATGATTGAAGGAATGAAAAATGAGAAGATATATAAATAGAAGAATTGCGAAATAAAGGATGCAAATTACCACAGTGAACAAAGGTTGCTATTTAATATGGTCTTTTATTTCCTGTTTTTATTACACCAAACAATAACACAATGACCTGCATAGCCGATAAATCAATAATCTCCCCAAATTAGAGGACAAAGTCTTCACTTGCTTTAACTACTGAAGCTGGTTAAATATTTATCTTTGTGTGTTATTTTGTACACATTCATATGAGCAGAGCAACATTGTTCAGACTATATGGTATAGTTCATCGTATGTGTCACACTGCGCACACTAGTATTATGTTTGCTGCAAAACAGGCCCATTTAAATTGCTGCAAGCAGACAACAACTGTGAAATGGTCATGTTTCCGTCGTTAAAAATGTCTCAATAAGTAAACAATTTTGCTTGCATTTCTTTGTATATTTTCTCTGTTGTCTTCTAAGTTTCCCTTCAGACAAGAGCTGCAGCTGAATATTTACCAACTGGGCCTCCTTAAATAAACACCCAATCAGCATATACTGTGGAAGTTTTCCCCTCTTTGCAGATGAATTGAGCCTGTGATGCCACCCCTGAACATCGTTGTTAGTCCTTATTGGCTGCATATATACGGTCCAACGAGCAGGGGTGAATAATGAATTTGTGATCCATTGCCTTTCTATGTAGCTACATGGATCGGATAAGGGTCTGTTATTGGTGGTTTCTCTTGCAGTGCAACCAAGGTTGACTGTATGTATTCCTGTGGTAAAAATGGCAGAGCCATTAATTTCCGGATGAAACTATGAATGGACTTGTTAACTTTATACGGTTTCTGAAGGCCGATCTCCCCACACTGCCTCCAAATAGCTTGAGTCCAATGAAAGACACAACCTTGCAAGTCTGCTACCAATTTTTTCATTTTTGGTTCAGTGTGAATCATATTTTTAATAGCTTTTAGCACCTTTTTAAAATCCTTCTTCCTTTTCCCCCGACATCAATGTAAAAGCTAGGGGAACTTGTTTTATTTCTCTATCTTTTTTATGAAGGCGTGCACACTAAATAATTGGGTAAATGGTGGTTTGGTCACATAGAAAGTGGCATCTATATACCATGTTTTTGCCTTTGGTAAGATTTCCAACATTTGGTGTGTAGCAAAAAGTAAATGGCGTCGATCTGTGCACTGAATGTCTTTCTGAAGAAATAGCTCTGGTATGTGCTTAAGCTCTAGATCAAATTCCAGATCAGTAGGATCCACCGGACGTCTTCTCTGACGCAATCTATTGGCTGCTGTAGCTAAATAATCAGTCTTAGGAACGGGTTCGTTCACAGGTAGTAAGTTCACAACACATTCATTGACAATTGTTTTTGCTGACATGTAGACTTTGTTGATGGCACGTTGTTTTACTTAGAAATTTATTTTATGAAATGTCTTCATAAAAGGTTTCATAGGATGACAATGTCCGTATGTTCCTGGCAAAAAATTACCAGCACCTCTCTCTATAACGTTAGCTTTACACTTGGTGTGCTTGTTTCTCACTACACAATGCCGGTATGTAGCAGAGGCATTTTGGTGCTTAACATTGTAGGAAAAGCCGTTACTGTCAACTAACTTATCTTTCATTCTTTCTGATGATTGAGCTATAATTTCGTAAGTTACTGCATCGTTGCCAACAGCATCCAAATTTGAGGTTACTATGGACAGTCTTGTATCTAAATATGAGGCTTCATTCTCCTCAAGGTCCACTGGTTGCTCATGTTCACCATCAACAACAGGATGAATGCTGTCTAAAAGTGGATTAGTATTAATTGCGATAGTAGAAGATCTATCATATAGCCTCATGTCAGACTCTATATCATGATTGTTCTCATTGTTCAGTCTGCTACTTGCAAAAAGGGGGTCACCAATTTCAGATGCATTCAAACCTACAGAATTACAAATATGGCATGTCCAGTGTAAACTGAGTTGTCCCCTTACAGCCAATCTGTAGCCTTCTATTCTAATGAGATCCCAGTAGCACAAGTTCTGTGTTGCCACTTATTGCAGCCATCACATTGGATTGCATGTTGTCTCTGTGTAACTTCTTTTTCACAGTGTAAGCATGCAGTATTACTGGACATTTTGGAAAGTAATGATTGGGGTGGAGTAAAAATTTAACATTTTATACCTAATCGTAGTGTCTTTTTTATTATTCAAGCATGAAACTAATCAATCCAATGTAAATGTAATGTAAACGTTGACAGCAGCCCTGGAGTCCAACTTGAAGAAATCATTAGTTTCCTTATAGTTTATGTCGACAAGCTGCCAGTTCCGTACCCTGCTTTGTTATGTAATGACTTTGATATTTCCATCGCCTTAACACAGACACTGATTTGACCATGCTTTGGTTTGATTTGCTTGCTTTCATATACTTGTACCATAGCGAAGCCAGCACACTTTAATAATACATACAAACCCTTCATCAAACTGGAATAAAACTGACAAAACCACAATATTGGATGCTCTGTAGCAAAACACCTGTTCAGTTGCGGGATAACATTTAACAGATTTCATAAGTTAAAAAGCTTGATAGCCGCAAGTCCGTTAAGATAAGCCTTGTACAAAGCAAAATCTTGCTCAGTCGGTATGAAATACAACTTGCCACTGAGAAGCTATGGGACACTATTAATTCAATAATCAAGATATATGCTGATTAAAACATTTAAAAAACTAAACTACCTTAAATTAGCCTACTCATTCACAAACTCTGAAACTCCTGTTTCACAAGTCAAGTCTTTCTGAATTTAATTCAAATGGCCCAAACAAAGCAGAGGGAAATGGAAATTGACTACTACTATGATAAGAGTGAATAGAATCGATGGAATAATACATGTAACTAAACTTGAAGAAGAAATACTACAAAACAAAATAATACAGAAATAATTTTACAAGGAAAGATGAACAGTTAAATCTACTCACTAGATGCACAGGAGAAAATGGTGGCCGACAAGGCCAATATGGAAATTAGTGAACTATAGAAATTTTCAATAGAAGAAGGATAGAGACAAGTGAAGGATCTTACCTAGAATGTTCACAGAGAAGGGACAAAAGAATTGGACATGTCAAAAATACCATGCGAAAGAGTACTAGGAATAACAGCAGTGATGATAGCACTCAAGGTCCAAAACCCAGAATACATAAAGAAAATTTATTCTCTCAACCCAAAAGGATACAAAGGCTACATATTGAGACCCAGATGAACCCAACCAATATTACCATTCAGGGAAATAATTGTTGCAGGAGAGACAGTCACAGTAAAGGAGCCCACACCCTACTTGTGGAAAATAAAAAAAAAAAAAACTGGAGAGCTACATCTATCTGACATTCCACCTGAGATACCATTACAAGCAACGGTAGAAAAGTTTGAGAAAAAATTCAATATAAAGGTGATACCGTCAAGACTAACAACCATTCCCTTAAACACAATATACAATGTGATATGGATATTGGAAATAGAAAAGAGCAAAATGATAGACATGAAAACAGCATTATTTCTATGTGGATTTCGGACTAAATCATGGTACAAGGGATGTATCTATCATAGAACATGTAATAGATGTTGACAGACAGGGCATACCCCAATCAAATAATCTAAAAACACGGAGACCCAAGCAGAGATCAGAGGACAGATAGTGACGATGATGGAACAACAACAACAACATCCAAAACAACAATCCGGAAAAAAGCAACAAGAAAAACAAAACCCAAAACAGCAACAAGGAGAAAAACAACAACAACTAATAACAATAGAAGAGGAAAAAAGGGGAGATACAAACCAAAGACAAACAAAAATGCAAGAAAACAAACAACAGGACCCAAGACAAGCATCACAAACACCAATAAAAATAAAAACAGGGACAGAAACAACAGAATCATCACAAATATCTTTCACAGCAACAGCAACAGAACAACAAGAAAAAGATTCAGATGTCAGAGAAGCAAATCAGAAGCAAACAAAAGTACAAGAGGAAATAACACAAATCTACTCGACAGCAAAAGCAACAGAAGAACCAGAACAAGAAACAGAAAGAGACAAAAGGAGAGCTAAAAGGAGAAAAAAGAAAGAGGAAGAGGAAACATACAGATTGATGGAAAAGTATCTATTTGATGACAATGAATGTTTAGAAAAATAGGGAAAAAAAATTTTGACTGGAAAAAAAAGAAAAATGTACGATCAGAAAAAAAACCCAACCCCCCCATAATATAGCACAATCAATAACATTATACCATTAGATTGGTAACAGATATAATGCCAAAAAAACAGTAACACAATACCATTAGGCAATTATAATGGTTGGGCAGGAGGGCCTCCCTAAATAGTCTGAAAAGATCAACCAGGGAGAGTACCCTCCACAAAAAATAAAAAATAAAAAATAAAACTCATTCACAAATGTGATCAAAGATAGAAAGACAACCAAGTGAAATGAACACTTGATGAAAAATAAAGATTTAATTCACAGATTGGTCCATTATGCAGAAGCTTGTTTCAGCGTTTGTTAACTTGCAATTCCTGAATTGGCACTCATAGATTTCCTCAAGGATGAGAAGAAATTTCACAGTTAATTGCAATGAAATCATGATATCAATAGTTTACTAACAAAACAATAAAACAATTGACTTTCAATGTTGGCGGTTGTTTCATGAAAAAAATGTCCCTAATTTTTAAAAAAAAAGGAATCGTGTTTGATTGTATAGCATTGGTGGTTATTGTCAGGGCCGACAAGGGAGTGGTGATGGTGGCAACCAGGGATATATCCCCTGGACCTGGGCCCATAAGGGGGCCCGGGCCGCACATCACTTTTAATTTTATAAAAGAAAAATTTTGTTTGAACAAGAACTAGGAGAGGCCTGGATGTTTCTTACCCCAGGGCCCGTTATTGCTCTCTACGGCCCTGGTTATTGTTTGTTATGGTACAGGTATAAAAAATACCATCAAATCAAAACTTAATGTAGTTTTTACAAAGCATTATTATTTGCTTAACATTTTCACTGCATCACATAAGCGTTGCTTTCAAAATTCAAACAAGTACACAAGATACAACTCAACAAAGAAACTTCACATAAAAGTGGTTATTAAATTAGGAGCAACGCACTTTAGTATACATGTGGAACATATCTGGAATGTCTCCTTTATGCTGGATATGCTTTTTGGATAAGATAATTAGCATAGAAGAGGGCAGAGGACAAACGAAACCATTTGGTGTTAATTTGTAGAACGCCAGTTAATGCTCTCAATAGTCTTTGTCATTTTATTAATATAAATAGGTGCCTGTACCTGCAATAATTATCTCAGTTGAATTCCCAGTTCAACAAATAAAGAAAATGACTAATAATTATACATGACTGCTGAGGATTAAAATAATACTCATAGTGTAAGTATAATTTTGTATAAAATTTCCACCTTTTATATTGATATGAACATCGGTACAGCAAATTAATGAGGTATTGACATAATGATGACTCGTTTCACCCCTACTTTCATGGCACACTTTACATTTAAATGGTTTTTCTCCAACTGTCTGATCGAACTAAGAGTTTGACAACATAAATCACACTTAAATAGGCTAATGTTATGGAAACATGACATGGTAACAATCATTTCGGATAATGATATATTACAGATGGGTGCAACTTGACTGTATATTAGAGTGCGACATAACTTTATATTTGGGTGCAACATAACTTTACTAGTGTGTGACTCAGCTGGTGCGAGATTGCAGGGTGCGAGATGACTGTGATTCCTAGTCACCAACTTGACCAATACTCATTCCAAAACATTGCTTAAAATTGAAAATTTGACAATTTCTTTAAAAGCATTAGCACCAATTAACGATCTGGTGTGCAAAATAAATGTATACTCAAATGCTGTATTATCGTTGGCTCTATATTATCGTAGCAAACGGGATTTTCCGATTAATTTTGGACATGCCATCTTGCGGTTGTTTACAGATGTAAAGCTGTAGCAGTAAGAATTCAAATATCTTACAGCACAATTTCCTCTAAAATGTCAACATTTTTTATAACTTTACAATGAAAAAGAATGAAGATCATGTTTTTGTAAAGTTCATGCAATTATGTTGATCATCATATAAAAAACTCCAGTTGAACATGCTATACCTGCATTGGCTTTGGTTACGAAATATATTCAGTGTATCGTCTGATGTTTGATGATTATAGGTCATATACTGATGGTGATATACATGTTCTTACAAGGTCATGGTTGCAATTTCATTTCATGGTAGCTAATATGGACCAACATTCACAAAATGTTGCTTATGATCATACTTCTCGTATGTACATAAGAATATAATAACAGTTAAACTTTCTTTAAATCAGTAATATTTTAATATTAATAATAATAATAATATTAATAATAGTTGTTATATAGTTACATTTCTTTGCCCATTTTGCAATTAAAATTGATATAAAGTTAAATAATTGTTGCATTTAATTTGTAATGTTGTTATTACATTTGTGTGTTGGATTTTATCATTGGATCCCTTCCTTTATTGTGGAAATATTAAACCAGTACAAGCATGGACATTTCTTCTCGTAGGTAAGTCGTATTTCATTTTTATTATAACACCTGCGTGCTACCATACGTAAGTTGAGCAAATACCGCGATAATATAGAGTTGTTCCCCATGGTACCTTAATCCGGGTCAGCCATCGTATGCTGTTTTATTTACATTTGAGCGCTTCGTTTGACAAAGATTTTTTTATAGGAATAGAAAGAGGGAAAGTCATTCAAACTTTACAAATTATAAGTAAGCAACAATACCAAAACAGTTTTAATATGTACCAGTAAGAACATTAAGTACCGCGATAATACAGCGTTCCAGGCTACTGAAAAAAGGAAGCTTGTCTGAAATCACTATAAAGTTAAATTATAATGAGGCTGAATAATTATCACCTACGCTCACCTATTATATTTGGTAGAAACAGATAAATTGTCATCGGTGTTTCGTCTGTCTGCGCCATTTCTTGATCCAGAGCACCTCTATCAGCCAACAAGTTAAATGTGGAATATATTGCACAGGATAATATGTCTGTCCCGAATTTCTTTTAATAAAGATTACCGATTGGACTGGCTCTAGTAAAATTCCGTTAACGCTCTCACACAGACACGAAACCGTTCTGTATTTAGGGAGACCGGTCTGATCTACCGTTCTGATCTCGTGTTTTATCGAACCTTGCTTGGCGACAGCAAAGATTCTTGATCGAATATTCAAAATGGCTGGACGGTGAAATGGACTGCGGTAGCGATAATGTTGCTGAAAATGAAAAATACTCATTTTTGTTGGGTTCTGCTATAAGAAACGAAGACACCGATCAATTTATCAGCATATACGACCGCATTTTACCAAAAGACTTGCCTGACAGCCAGGTATGCGCTGTCTAAAATACCATCCCTTCCTGGCCCCAGCCCTCTCTCTCCACGGCAAAGGCATGTTTGAAATTTAATCTTGGATTTTGTGGAAGCGTTGAATTATGAGGGTCACATAGTCTGTGTGTGTGTGTAAATTGTAAATTTTTTCAGCGTTTACTTTGTTACAAGGGGGAATAGTTTGCATTTGCACACCAAACAGGCATCAAAAGCGTTACTTTTGCGTAGGATACAATTCGCGTGCATGCCTCGTCAAGTAACAGAGGTTGTTTACTTGCATTTTATGTTGAACATGTCGTTGGCAGCTTTTATATGCAGCGTGCGTATTAACAGTTAAAGGTCCAAATACATGAAGAAAGTATAAGTTTCAAGAAGCTTTTGCAACATATAGAAAGTAACTTGCCCATAGTATTGTCATTAATGTTTCTGATAAAGCTGAATCCATCAAGCGATTTAATGTTGAAAAGAATTATGTCACAGTACTGTTAAGATGGAATGACAGAATTTAAAGATTAAAGTCTGTTTGTGAATTAACCTAAAAGGTCAGAAGATTGGTACATTTTCCAGTGTTGCACCTTGACCATTAGTCCCATGAACCAGTTCCAACGCCCAAACTCCCCTTCACCTAGCTGCTGGCAGAGAACAACTGTATGAAGATATGATTCAACTTTGTTATTCAGGCTTATTATAAGGCTGCTCTTTACTGATTATTTTGATTGACTTTTGTATGCAGACGGTAAGTTTTCAAAAACTATCTTCTGTTCATCCATGGCAGTAAACCAGGATTTCAGATCAGTAGATTGACTTCTAAACCAGAAGAATATTATTGGCATAACTTTTGCATGTCTTAAGGGGATAGAAAACAAAACAAGTATATTTTTTGCCATAATATATATTCAGTTAATACTATAAAATAAAAGAGCAAGTTTTGAACATAAATCAGATTCTGATCTTGATGGAAAACATTACAGTAATAATACAAAGTCAATATATTGTCAATTAATGAAGGAAGAATCAATTAATGCAGGAAGAACACAGGTGTTTATCTTATAGTTCACTGCAAAGATTTTTTTTTTTACAAAATCTAATTGCATTTTTAGCTTCCTTTACAAAATTACTGTTTGGTGACCACTGATGACATTCATAGTGATTATTAAGCTTCACATCTAAGGCTGTCAATAGTTTTATTGTCCAGATTTCCCCTTGAATCACTTTGTATTTTGCAAAGAATGGAGATTGTCCTTACTGTATCAGCATTAGTATATGGTAATGACAGCACAACCATGCTCAGCCAACAAAGAAGTTCTAATTTCAGTTTTCCTGTTGTTGGGTTTGTAAGTTTGCTGACCCTGTGAATGCTCTCAAGCAATGTTCAACCACAGGATGAAATTCTGACTTGGACATGAGGTGTATTCCTGAGTCACTTCCTCAAAGTCTTCTTTCTCTTCATGGCTTAGAATAGTAGGTGAAACACAAAAGATGCATACCTTTCAAAAACACAATGCAAATTCAGGATCTTTGCTTCTAGCCTTTATGCACTTAAACTCGGAAATCCAAACATTGTTGAGGTTGTTATGTTTCTTAGTTGGTGGTTTCTTAGCATTGCAAAAAAGCACACATTACAGAATTTTTTACGTGAATTACCACACATCCTTGTGTATAAGCCGACTCCCCAAACTGTATACAGTAGAACTTTGATTATCAGGCACCCTATTAACCATCAGTCTGTGTTAACTGTTGGGGCATTGTACGTCAAAATATTAAAAACAAGTATATGTACATGTGTGGATATTATGATATTTTGATGGCCCAGTCTATTGTTTAATACTTTTAATGTGCATATTCTGTTATCCGTCTATTCTCATATTCATCATGGTCTCTGTCCCACACCCTGATGGATAATCGAAGTTCTACTGTTATTAAAAAACATTAACATCTTCAGGGGCCTGTATGGGCCTTACAGATGGAAAGAATGGGTGTTCTAGGAGATGAATGCCAGCCTCCATGGTAGATGTTGGACACTATATGTTCAGGTCAAGTAGCATGTTGCTCCTTCCCAAGAGAGAGATGATATACTGCTTGCCTCCTGCCCAGAGTAGCAGGTTGCTCCCTCCTATTAGGGAGGTGGTACACCACATAAAACAAGTGTAGGAATTGTTTCTCTGGGACCATTTGTTGCAGCAACAATATGTGACCCAGACAGACACCAATATGCTATAACATGGACCTCTCCATGACACGTGAGTACATTGCATTGTTTCCATTTTTGATCAGTAATAACAAGAGCATCAGCCTTTCGCTCTGACAAACTCAGCTGCGCAATAGTGAGGGGTAATTGGGAGGGGAGGAGGTAAAACTAATGTTAACTCGGCAGTACGTAGTAGTCACTTTTGTTGAATGCCCTCCTCCTACAGCATTCAGATGCTCTGACAGAATCACCATCTGTGAAAAATTGACATTTCTATGCATGCCTCAAGCCAGGTGGATTGTATCATAACTGACAATTCTCCCCTCTGGGAGGATGTATTCACAGTGAATGGACGGTGGTTTTTTGGCACATAAAAGCATAAGCTGCACAATAGCGATGGGTAAATATTACATAATTAAAATTAGTTTTACCCTCCCACACACACGTGCATATTGTAGCAGATGAATTCCCTGTAGTTTGATTTTTGTCTTCCACCATTAAATTCATACATAAACAAACAATACAGTAATCAGATGCTATTGCTGCTTAGTTTTAGCTATGGTTGACGACAAACATTTCATTGATGAAGATCAAGCTTAGAATGGTCATCAGAATATTGCGAGCTAAATTTGCAGATTTCAGTATTTATTTTACAAAACCAGTCTCTCAGTATCGATCAACTTCGCTTGCATCATTGCACTTTATGACTCTTCATATATGTTAAGCATTAAAAAGCTAATTTTTTACAATCTATATGAACAATTAAGCAATATTAAAAGGTCCGACCGATTATTGCTGTTTACATGTGACCAGTCCATGGCTAAAAAGAATTGATCGTGGATCTCAGACCACCATAATTTTCTGGCCCTGCATTCATATTTTAGTATTAATCCCAATTGAACAAAACACCTGCGTATTCAGCAGCTGTTATCCTTGGATTTGAACTGTTGATGCATGTGTGGAAAGCACCACCCCAGGGCAAGAACGACACATTATAACTGGTTGGCAACCTACAGCATACGTGCCACAAGGTGGCACATCAAGAGGTTTTGTATGGCACGCGAAGGGCAGCCAAAAATCTCAATTTTAACAGTGTTACTCTCGTACTGGTGGCACACATTCATTTTGTAATTAATCCGGAAAAAAGTGGCATGCTATGTAAAATAGGTTGCTGACCCCTGCGTTATAACCACCCCATCCTGGTGATATAATCTTTGCTATACGGTAAGGATGCATTGCCCTTGTTTAGGGGCATTGCTACTTTCAACATACTTGTCACCAGTTCAAATCTGAGGTCAATGCCTCTGAATGCACAGGTGTTCTGTTCTGACAGGGATTAATGCTAAAATAGTGTTCTAAAATATTTAATGCCATGGATCAGTAGAAGAGGGAATATA
>JAECUM010005177.1:0-72793 GCA_016617855.1 Megalonaias nervosa | reverse complement strand
TGCAATCGACGTGAGGTAATTGGCAGCGGCATTGACATTCACAAACTTATTGGAAAATTACCTAAACCAAAAGGAGGATGGACATTGCCTGGCCATAAATATACTGGGCCGTACAATCCACTGGACGAACAGTTAGACGAAAACGATAATCCATTACCAGGACAAGAACCTTATAATCAAGTTAATGCAATAGCAATGCGTCATGATATTTGTTATCGTGATAACGAACAAGATAAGCACGGCTGTGATAAGGTAATGCTAGACGAACTTAAAGATATGAAACCTGTAAATATGAGAGAGCGATTTGATAGAAGGTTAGTTCAAGGAATGATAGGAACAAAATATAAGTTAGGACTTGGAAAAGAATTGTATGATGATCTGGCATCAGAGCTACATAAACCTGAAAAAAAATTTCCGGGACGTAAAGTTGTCGCAAATGCCGTTGACGATATCTGGGCGATAGATTTAGTTGATGTGTCAAATCTTGCTAAATTTAACGATGGTAAAAGATATCCTTTTAACGTTGTAGATGTTTTTATTAAATACGCGTTTAGTGTAACCGTTTCAGATAAAACAAGAAAATCGATAACTGTTGCATTAAAACAAATAATAACAAGTACAGAAAGAAGGTCGAATAAGGTCTGGACTGATCACGGAGCGGAGTTTTTTTAACAAAACATTTGAGCAATTTTTGGAACAAAATAACGTAAAAAAATATGTTACAGGAAATGAGGGAAAGAGCGTTCTCGTTGAAAGATTTAATCGTACACTAAACGAGCTGATACATAAACATTTGACAGCTAAAAACACAAACAGATATATTGATGATCTTTCACAAATTATTAACAAATATAATAACACGAAACACTGATCAATAAAAATGTCACCAAATGACGCAATTTAAAATCCGATTCTTGCAAATGAAAGCATGTACCGCAGACATAAATTTAAAGTTGGAGATAAAGTTAGAATTTCTCTGACAAAAAAGTATTTGAGAAAGGATTTACCCCAAACTGGACTGAAGATGTATTTGTTGTTGATAAAGTTTTACTGACAATACTTGTAACATATGCGCTAGAGGGTTTATTGGGTGAGTCAATAACCTGTAGTTTTTACGAGCAGGATCTACAAAAAACTGAGTAAGATATATTTGTTATTGAAAAAGTTATCAGGATAAAAGGTAATAAAAGCCTTGTCAAGCGGCGCGGGCACAGCGATAAATTTAACAGCTGGGTTCCAACTAAATCTATATTGAAATAATATTGTTATAAATTTCCTCGCACTTACGTTTAACAGATTTACATTTTACAGGTTTACATAACGATATTAGATATTGTTTGCGATCGTCGGAGATCATCATTAGGTTAAAAATCTTGACAAATATAAAGTCGAATTTTATATTTTTCTGTCGGTCTGGAATTTTAATGTTTAAAAAGGGTTTTATCAGCCACCAAAAAGACTGATTTTCATCTACTGAAAAATTAAATTTCGAGATTTTCTTTGTGATGTGATACTTAACATCATATCGTACAGTTGTCGGTCTGCTGTAATTATTTTTTATCAACCACGCCAACAATTTCGTCTTGTTCGTCGTCGTTGTTAAATAGAATATCGTCTTTTGTATAACCAACAGAGTTGTGTTTTTCTGCGACTATAACATCTCCTGCTGTAAAATTATCGTCCGCGATTATATCAGCAAGTCGTTTCATCAAGTTCATATTATAATATATTTTTATCTAATTTATTATTATAAATGACTGATGAGATAAAATATCATCAAAAAGTTAATATATTAAATTACAGAGAATTAGCTGAAGCAGTTAGAAAATGTTTGTCGGGATATAATTCTTATTCTGTTGGCGTTAATGTTGATTCTAATAAAATTCTGTTAACAGCGGCAGAAAAAAAAATAAACTTAATGATAGCGCAGTAATAACGCTAAAATTTAACAAGGATGATGTTATTGCTTTTGTTCATAATTGTCTTACCAAAGCTGAGATAGAGAATATAATTAATCGTCGTATCTAAAAGTAATTCTGTCAAATGTCGATTGTGACGTTGCTGATTTGACTCTGCCACCTGCTACATGTTTTATTGATTGTGAATGAATTTTAAAATGTTTTGCTGAAGCTGTTATCGAAGAAAATTTTAGTTCCTCACCTGTACTAATGCTATATGATATTATGGGTTTAGCAGAACATCTGAAACTAATACCACCTCCTCGTCCTCGTCTGTTATTTTTTTTAGGCGTAACAAGTTCGAGATTTTCTAGACGATTATCTGTTTTAACGCCGTTGACGTGGTCTATTACCAAATCATTATGTACAGGTCCGTTAAAAGTTTCGTAAATAAAACGATGGCTATAATAACCAACAAAATCTGTTTTTGTTCCTCTAACAACCACAAACAAGTATCCATTATTTTTCAAATTACCTAACATTTTTTTAGTTTTTCTTCTTCGAATAATTCCTTTGTCAGATGCCTCGTATAAATCAAACACAGGGTGAGGTTGAAATTCACTTTGTAATGACAAGTTTTCAATATTATCATCAGTAACTTTGCCGTTGACATGATATACTCGTTGTCCTTCTGGAATTTCATCACAAAACAGCGTGTAAATAAAATCTTTCCTTAACATTTCTACTCGCTCGGCATTATCACCTTTTACACTGATCTTGTAACCAACTGGTGTTAATTTACCAAACGGTTTTCCGTACTTGACGTGAATCACTGAACCAAGTGCATTTGCGGCATAACTATTGTAAATTGGATGGACATGATATTCTTTCTGTTCCTCTGCCGTCAGTCTTATTAACTCAAATTTTGTGTCATTATACCTTAAACAATTTATATCTCTAATTGAATTTTCAACTAGCGATATCAATTAAATATATAAAATTGTTATATAAGAATGCTGAAATTGCGAGATATAGCTAAAAAGAGCCTTATAGGAGAACCTACAAAAATAGCTACCGCTTTTGCATGATTTGATAACAGTTATAAATTTGATAATCAAAATATTTTAGCAAATTTTAACTCTACAAATTTGTTTCATCTTCTGCATCCGACTGTAACGCGAGAACTTGCAGTACATAAAAGTATCAAACTAATAGTATAGTATCATGTTATTTTATCAAAGTTACATCAACCTCAAAAAGATACAGAGATTGCCGAACCATATTTAACAGCTAAATCACGAAAAATATTAGCTGGAACAAATATTTCTTCAGTCGCCGATGAAATACATCAGGAAATAAATAAAAAATTGGAAGAATTTACTGCATCAGGATCAGGTTGGAAATTTGAAATGATAAAGGAAGTTTTATTTCATACAGCAAAATATAACGTACTTCGTGGTAGTTCTTACGTTGATCTCCCTCAAAAAATTAAAAACAAAAAATGTTGCATGAACGTAAAGAACTCTGATAACAAATGTTTCCAGTGGGCTATTCTTTCTTCGATGTTTCCAGCAGAAAAAAAAAATGCTGATCGCTTCAACAATTATATTAGTCACGTGCCAACAGAGAAAGAAAAAGTTTTAAATTTAAAAATTATAATCATAAATTAGGTATTCCGTTTGTTATTTATGCTGACTTCGAGTGTTTACTTGTCCCTGTGGCAGGCGCAGAAAATGATCCAAATAAATCAAGCACCAGAAAAATACAACAACATGTTCCCTGCGGAGCAGCTTATAAAATAATTTGTTGCGTTAACGATAATTTTTCAAGTCCAATAAAATTGTACAGAGGTAAGAATCCTGCGGCCTGGTTACTAAAAAATTTAATAGCTGATGTTAATAAAATTTTTAACAGATTATTTAAAACAATTCCAATAAAAGTAACATCCAAACAACAACTTGATTTTGATGAGGCAGTTAATTGTCATATCTGCGAGAAACCTCTGCCTGGCGATAAAGTGCGCGATCACTGTCATCTAACCGGTCAATATCGCGGAGCAGCACATAGTAATTGTAATTTGAAATTTCATGCGCCAGATTTTATTCCTGTCGTTTTACATAATTTTCATGGTTATGATAGTCATATTGTCAAAGCATTTGGCGATGAGGAAATTAGATCTAAACTAAGGTTAGGTAGTGTAATAAAATTATTCCAAACAATTTTGAAAAATATATGTCAGTTACGCTCGGCAAATTACGTTTCATAGACAGTCTGCAATTTATGGCAGCACCGCTGGACGAGCTTGTAAAAGGTTGTAGCAGTTTTGGTAATTTGAGAAGTTGCTTTGGTGAAGACTACATCGTTCTGACAAAAAAAGGTGTCTTTCCGTACGAGTACCTTGACGACTGGAGCAGATTTGATGAAACTTCTCTTCCTGACAAAGATAATTTTTACTCACAGCTAAAAGGCGAAGGTGTATCAGATGGTGAATATAGTTACGCACAGGATACTTGGAATAAACTTGGTTGTAAGACATTTGGTGATTATCATGATTTATATTTGAAAACAGATGTGTTATTGTTAGCTGATGTTTTCGAGAGCTTTCGTAAAGTTAGTTATGAAAATTATGGATTAGATCCGTGTTTGTATTGTTCTGCGCCAGGATTGTCGTGGGATGCTCTGCTAAAAACAAGTTAGATAGAATTGGATCTCTTAACTGATGTTGATATGTTTAATTTTATTGAAAAAGGAATTCGAGGCGGAATCAGCGTTGTAACAAAAAAATATGCGGTAGCTAATAATAAATACTTAAAAAAATTACGATAAAAATCTTCCATCAAATTATATTATTTATCTGGACACTAATAATTTGTATGGTTATGCAATGTCAGAGCCAATGCCATGCAGTGGATTTTATTGGATAACTCCATATCAATTTCTTAAAGAAACTGAGAAAAATCTCTCAGAAAATGTCAGTTATTTTGTTGAAGTTGATTGTGATTATCCTAGTTCGTTACATGATCTACATAACGACTATCCGTTTTGTGCAGTCAGTGATGATTGATTACAGTTTATTATCGCCTGAACAACAGGCAATGACAACAGCAAAAAATTCGATCGTTAATAAGCTAGTTCCAAATTTATTCAGTAAACGGAATTACGTGATACATTACAAAAATTTAAAACAAGCAGTAGATGCTGGACTAGTCATTAGGAAGGTTCATCGCGTGCTAAAATTTAATCAATCTCGTTGGATGGCAGATTATACTGATTTAAATACCAAACGTCGTGCTATTGCTAAGACCGACTTTGAGAAAAACTTTTTCAAGTTGATGGACAATTCAGTATTCGGTAAGATTATGGAAAATATCAGAAAGCGAGTCAATATTGAAATTGTAAATGATGTAAATCGCAGAAATAAATTAGTCAACGATGACGGTTTTGTCAGTATGAAAATATTTAATGAAAATCTTGTTGCAATACAGCGACGGAAGACAAATTTAAAGTTAAATAAACCGATTTATGTTGGTGCAGCTGTACTTGACATATCAAAATGGCTAATGTACGACTTTCACTATAATTTTACCAAAAAGCAGTGGCCAAATTCGGAGTTGCTATTTACTGATACCTACTCACTTGTTTATAACATAAAATGTGAGGATGTTTATCAAGATATTTATGATCATCAGGAGTTATTTATCAGATTATCAAGCAAGTAGTGGATTTCCCGATCCAGCTAACAAGAAAGTCATCGGCAAGATGAAAGATGAATTAATGTTTGTGCCAGTTAGGGAATTTGTTGGACTAAGAAGTTAAATGTATGCTGTAATTTTAGATGACAATAAATTGACAAAAAAGCAAAATGTATTCCTCATGGGTACGTAAAAAAGTGCATGAAATTTGATGATTTTAAAGCAGCACTAAACTATGTTGGCTTTATTAAAACAAATGTTATCAGAACAAATCACCATAAGATTGAAATAGATACAATTATAAAATGTTGACTAAGCAATTTTGACGACAAACGATATTGTGTTGATGGCGTAAACACATTAGCTATTAGACACTATACCAGTACCTGAGGTGATCTATTGAATTAATTTTGTCTAAACTTTAGAAATAATGTTCGAAAATTTAATGTTAGCCGATGGAGTTAGTAGCAAAATTAAAAAAAAAATTGTTAATGGCCAGCAATTATCATTTGAATTTAATGATGAAAATTTAGGCATTTGTTTTAGTAAATTTGATAGAATGAAACTCTCACTTATTAAATCAGATAACAGCAAATATTTTGATTATCTTGAAAAGTTACAAGATGAGCTCACGTTAAAGTACAATAATTTTCATGATCCGATCAGTCAAGAAAAATATACCAAAATAAATATTGACCTAAACCGGTCGAAGGTTTTTGCAAAAGGTTGTAAGTATTTTATCAACAGGGTAGTAATGAGAGAGTTATTTGAATGTCATCGAAAAGCGGAAAAATTAAATTTTATTTGTATAAACATGACAATGAATTATTTTTGATAGCTACTGTTGATATTTTGGTAATTGGTGATGAAATTCTTTAAAAAAATAAGAAAGGACTTACCTGCTCACGTACAGATCAACTTGCAAAATGACCACGGAGAACAATTTTGCCTGCCTTTTATAGCATTATAATGCCTACGTGGAATTTCCATTACGTAATCTTTGGAATTTCCATTGCGTAATTTCTTGGAATTTCCATCACGTAATTTCTAGAATGTTCTCTGGAATTTCCATTATGTAATTTCTAGAATGTTCTTTGGAAATTCCGCATAGGTGTTATTATCTTTACCTGACAAAGTTATATATATTCTGAAAATTCTGTGATCTTTTACCTGACAAGGTTATATATGTTCTGGAAATTCCATGATGAGTCACTCTGGAATTTCTGCAATCTTTTACCTGACAGTTATATATGTTCTGGAAATTCCGTCATGAGTCATTCTGGAAATACGTATAGGTGAGAAAACAATTGTTTCTAGATCAGAGACCCCTTATTTTGTCAGAAATGTAAAAGTCATCATCGGAGCTGAAGAAAATGTCAACATGGAAGGGTTTTGGAGGGGAAAGAAGGGTCTCTGAGCTAGAACCCTGGTTTTCTTCTACTACTGACCGGTCCTAACACTAGCCTCTTAATGCTGAGCGCCAAGCGAGGCAGCTGCTAGTACCCTTTTATAAGCATTTGGTATGACTCAGCTGGGGTTCGAACCCACAACCTTCTTTATCCGAGGCAGACGCTCCACCCACTAGGCCACTAGAGCTGTCCAGGGTGCAGGGTTTAAAAGGTGATCCAAGTGTCATAAGGTTTGATTGTTGCACTCATTAGACATGGATGCTACCATTGTTCTGATGCCGGGCAGTGTTATGATTTCCATGCATATCATACACCCTAGAATTACTATTAATATTGATATAGGATTTGTAGTATGTGAACAGTATACAATGTTCCTCTTGATAATGAGTTTCACAAAGTAAAACTCCATTAAACAGGAGCATTGTCTCTGTCTCTCCCTGGCAGCAGTGAGAAAAGCAATATCTAATCTTGATTGTTGTCAATCTTGACGATACACCGTTTAGTAGCCGAGATTTGACCACAGAGAACACATTCAACTGCCTGAAGGAGGTGAAACAAATGTCATATAAAGGGTGACTTTTCCACTGTTCATGTTGAACTCAATATTCACTTGCTGAAAGTGTGGAATTTTGTCAAATATTTTAGAAGAGTTTAATTCATTAGCGGTATTAATTCGATCAAGATTTTAGTTTGTCGCAAGTGACAGAAAGTTGTGAACAAATCTTGATCATGACATTGAGACTTCCATTTCAATTAATTTAAAATAAGTACCAGTACATCAGTGATAGACGAAGCTGCTTTTTCGGCAGGGTCTTGAGATGGAAATTCTTTAAACTGAGTGCAAGTGGTAGGTTTAAATTTTCTGGAAGTAACTTTGTGAGCAACTTGAATGTGAAAACAATCCCCAGGGGCTACCGGACAATTTTCTTTCCTGGCCGATCACGATTATATATAATTACATAAGAGGATGCTATCATTCAGTTTCACATTCAATCTTTGAATTGGAAGAGCTGCTAAAGATCACACTTCTGATCAGAAATTTACAGAAAGTAATTTGAAAATACACATCATCCACCAAGACTTATGGAGAAACTCAATACTATTCCTTTCAAGAAAAATAGTGAAGAGACCTGTTATGTCTGTGAAAAAAGAAGGCTTTGGGTTTCAGAATGTCCACAATATCAAAGAAAAGATACCTTCAAGACAGGATAATACAGGCCCAGAGATAAAAAGTAAAGATATTTTTTCATTGTCAAGAAAAATGACATTCTTCAGAGTATCTGGAACGTTTAAAGAAAGTAAAAGACAAAAAGGAGATTTCATAAGAAGTATCCCATATGACGAGTGGGAGCATAAGAATACATTGCAGCAAAGAAATCAAATATGAAACAAGCAGAAGCAATAGCAGAAGATCAACACCAGTTTAAACAACAATATAGCAAAGATATTCCTAAGATGGAAAGGTTGGACTTTTTCTCTCAATGTGAAATTTCACTGTGATTTTTATTCACCAGAATATACCAAAATCTAGGTGTATACATGTCTTGAGTTGCTATTTTTATAAGACAATGATGCACACATACATATTTTGGGATACGTTTTTTCTTGTTTGACAATGAATAGTATCTCTTTTCGGAGAAAACTGGTTTGCTCCTGTAAATTGCTTCTTTTTATTCGAAGCAAACAAAATCATGGACTTATAAGCATCATATATGATCGTCTTAAACCTTTCCAAGTCCAAGTCACACTGAAGCTGTTGATGTGATGGGTGTTACATAAAATAATAGTAAAGAACATTGTTTTCCAGGATATTAAAGTAGAGGCACTTTAATGAGTTGATTAAAACAACATTGTTTTGTTTCTTTTTGCTTAAATCATTGTTCATAAAACCTGCATTAGAAGCTATTATTATTGTTCATCCCTTAGAACACACATACTATATATTAATGGGTGAAGGCATAGGCTTTGTGTAACCTTGCTGTAACAGCCAGCATAGCCACTATCACAAGCACAGTTTATATATTTAGAACTGCACAACCTTATTAGACACTTCAGGTGAGGACTCAAGTAAAATGCATACCTTCTAATACCCACTAATTCTCATGTACAATACAAATTTAACTTCTTGAGAATGACCTAATACAGTATACAACATATAGTTATTACTATGGTAAGTTTTGCCACTGAATGAACATATTTATTTCTACATTCACCGGTTCTGATCAAACTGCATTCTGCACAGGCCAGAATGTACACAGCATTAAAAAATCTATATGGTCACGAGCTTAACACAAATATATGACCTTTGTTAATTAAAACATAAAATGTAGGTCAAATTGACTTTCTTTGATTGTAAGGATGTAATACCAACAGATGCATCTTACTAACAGTATCATGTTTCATGCTCCTAATATGACAGTACTCAAGAAATGAACACAAAAATCTCAACAAAGACACTGAAGCATGAAATAGTGGTCATAGGGACCTCTTTTTATATTATGAGTACAGTGCTTGTCAAGATGTATCTACTCTAGGTTACGATAATAATGAATACAGTTAAAAGCTTGTATAGTCACAAGATCAAAGCCAAAAAGCAAAGTCAGTAAAAGATGCGTGAGCTTCTATTGTTGTGTGTGGTATTTATAGAAAGGCATCTTATAACCAATTTTATGATTCTAGCATGCACAGTGCCTGTTAAAGGAACATCAAATACAAACATTAACTCTAGTAATGTGAAGTATAGGTAACACTGACCAATTTTTGTGATGTGGTTGTAGTACTCATCAAGATGAATTCCCTCACCAAGCTTTATGATTCCAAGTATAACAGTATAACGGGTGGTCATGAACTAATCAAAAAATCTTAACCAAAGTCAGCAAAATGCGAAACATAGGCCACAGTGATCTTCATTGTTGTGCAGGTGTGGTACTAATAGAGATGCATACAATCATCGAGTTTGATGATTCAAGCATGGGAACAGCTTAAGAAATAAACTTTAAGCACAAAATTTAAGCAGTCCATGAAACATGACATATGGATCATACAGTGACTTGATATTGTGTTGTACTCATCAAAATCCATCTACCAACAAATTTGATGATTCCAGGTATAAAAGTATGTATACAGAATGCACAAAATGCAAAACCTTAAACAAGAATGTACAAATAATATACATATAAAAAGATAACAAGCCTCTACCCTAGAGGTCTGGTGATGTGAAACCCACTCACTGTTGCCTAGGACTAGGAAGACAGAATAGCTGAGACGCTGTTTGCAGTATTCATGACAAAAGTGATTTTCCTCAACAACGCAGATTCTTCACAAAGATGTTCGGTTTTCCAAGATTAAAATTTCAGTCTATAATGAAAACTTAATTTTTCACAAGAAAAGCAGCAATCTTGATGAAGACTGATGATTTTATTGTGAATGAACATTCCTCAGAACAAATTTCTTCATGCAACATTGCTTCAGTGAAACTGATAAAAATTATGCAGAATAATGACTCACTTTGTTGGTTGATGTATCATGGTATAATTTTGAGTGCAATCATCGTTTAGAATGAATATGATGTTGCGAGTCTTTTTGTTTGTGAAATGGAAACTTTAATATGACCAAATATTCATCTTAGGAAGTAGATTGGTCTCATTGGGATGCATTGAAAAGACCATGATGGTAGAAGGCATTTGTCAAGTCTGTTCCAGCTCTACCCAATAATACAATCTGACTTGACTGTCTTCTGCTATTAATATTTGTGGCCATATCTGATGATGGATTGGCATCATTTTGCATACATATAGAAGACACAGTGCTAGAATGTCTCCTGTGGTAACTGGTCAAATTATCTCTTGAAAAAACAAACAAACAAATAAAAACAACAGAAAGAATCAAAATGAAAACTACTTGCTGGATTTTCCATTGAAAAAGAACAACACTTTGTGAATACAGGATTACACCAGGCTGAGGAGCTCACATGGAATATGTGATATTGCCACAAGAGAGAGAGAGAGAGAGAGAGAGAGAGAGAGAGAGAGAGAGAGAGTAAAAATCCAGTAACTCAAATAGATTTTTAAAATAAAATTTTATTCAAATTTGGTATCTACAAGCACAAGTGACTCATATTTTGACAAGAATCAGATTAAACCTATCTAACAGATATACAAAATTATATTAAGCAGTTTCTTGCACAATAAAAATTATACTATTATATATCCATCAAGATGTCAAAGGATACTGGAATATTTTAGCTGATTGTACTTATTGGAAATTTTAAAAAAATTATTCTTACCTTGAAAACAAATTAAACAAGCAACTGTGCAAAAACAAATACTTCTAAATGCTAATGTTATTTTTTTAAAGACTAAAGGTACAAAACAAATATTTGCTGTTCGCAATCTAGAGTGAGACATGTAATGTGATGGATCAAAGCATCTGATATTGACTTGCCATATAAAACGTATGTTTCAAGTTTTGATAAATAAAACAAAGTCAAATATAGGCAAACATCCAAATCTGTATTTCTCCCTGAAAATAGTTTTGAATTATATTATGAATTTGCCAAAATTTCGATTACACTGGATTTTAAATTTACATGAAGTAAGCCAGGCACTATTAAAATAATACATGTATTTTTAGTGACACCTCCATAGTTTCAATTACACTACACTGCATTTGAATATACCAGAAACAAGCCAGACACTATTAAGACATTACTTCTTACAAGACACCTCAGCAGACAGTTTTTAATGATATCAGTGAGAAGCTAGTGGTTAGTGGGCAAGGGCCAATAAAATACACCACCCACTAGATTTAGTGGGAAAATGTTTACAGTACACTTGTATTAGCACAAAGCAAAGTTATGCCATTCTGACGGGCACTGAATTGTATACAAAACATTTTGGCAAGACAGGTAAATGAAACTGAACATAAAGGTCAAGAACAAATTTAAATAGTTTTAGTGTGATCAAAAAAAATAATAGAAATCCCTAAAGGGTCAGAGAATCTACCATGACTGAGTTTTAGCAGTCAGGTAAACCATAAACAAAAGTAGAAGTGACCCAGTTTGGGTTCACAATGCTTAATTAAGATTTTTCAAAGGTACAGCCACATTTTCAAGTCTGGATGCAAAAGGAGATGAATTTTTAAAAATTTACACCTGAGATATTTTTTAAATGAGCTGTGTACCCTATTATGTTGCACAAAAAAAATTTCCACTAAATATACAATTCCCATTTCAAAATGACTAGTGATAGATGAAACACAAGGAAAGTTATAGCCAGATCAACAAAATGGCAAATGGAAGCATGACTGGACAGTGTTCTTCTGATGGCTTGAGGTGCAATATAAGGGCATTAGATTTACTAGCAAAAATGGATAAAAATGCTTAAAGAAAACTTTGAAAAATGGCCATGCAATTCTGATTAAACTTTTTAGGCACTTAAACCCTAAAATTAAGTATGCATTGTCTTTCAATTTACATGGGATCTTGGCCTGGTCAGAGAGTAAAGAATACAACTGATCAAAAAGAGAGAAAGTGAGAGAAAAACATACAATGTATACTGGCAAGCAAAGAAAATACAAACAAGTATGTGTATAGGAATTTCAAGACAGGTGTGTGTTTACTTTTACTATCATCTGAAACTTAATTAGCAGAATCTCTTTTCTAAACTTTTAATGATGTTGTTTATCCACCAAACATAAGTCAACAGTAAAAAAAATTAATCTGACTTCATTTGAAACTACCTGCAGTAATCATCATCATCAGACTGTCAAACAGCTTAAAAAAATACAAATATGAAACCACTGTGCGTTCACCTTCATGAGGCATGTGCAACCTAATCTGATGTTATCCAGTTACAGTTACATCATACAGTGTGGCTTTAAACATCACTATCTGGCCCATGCCCTAGAGCAGGGTCTCAAACACGTGGCCTGCCAAACTTTATCCTCTGGCCCGAAAAGTGATTGGCGTCACAAACTGTAATAAGAGACAATAACGGATGAATGAGAGGGCTTTAAGAACAATCACAAAATATAGCACTGAACTCTTGCATCAGTAGCTATAAATAGACCACATTTTGCTGATAAAACTTTATATTGTAACAGTTACTTTAGGCTGACCAAACATCCTGAAGGTACATAACTCTAAGTTATTTTTCTTTCCCAGATGTCACTTTTAACAAAGGTTTTTAGTGTGAGGATGTGATGATCAGGGTTTATTATTATGCCCTTCAAAAATGGCTTCAACATCTAAGAAAAGAAAGCTCCTTGAAGAAAAAATAGAGTTTTCCAGGATAAGTGGGAGAATATGTACTTTGTCACAGAGGTCAAAGGTAAAGTTCAATGTTTAATTTGCCTTCAAACAATAGCTGCGCTAAAAGAGTATAATATTCGTCGCCATTATGTAATGATGCACAGTGAGATGTATGATGTTATCACTGGAAAAATGAGAGAGGAAAAAGTGCTGAAACTGAAAACAGCATTTGCCAGCAAACAAATTTATTTTCGAACATTAACAAGTCAAGTGAAGATGCAGTAAAGACAAGTTTCCTAATAAGTGAAATGATTGCTCAATCATCAAACCCTTTTACAGAAGGCCTTTTCGTTAAAGAATGTCTTGTTAAAGCAAGTGAAATTTTATGCCCTGATAAAAAGAACCTATTTCAAGGCATAAGCTTGTCCACTAATACTGCTGCAAACAGAATTACTGAGCTAGCGGGTAATGTGGTACAAGAACTGATTCAAAAGTCACACGAATTTGAAACATTTTCAATAGCGCTTGATGAGAGTACAGATGTTTCTGATAACGCGAGTGTGCAGTGTTCGTAAGAGGTGTGGGTGTCAATTTAAACATAACAGAAGAGTTGCTAGACTTAGTACCACTGAAGGGTACCACAATGGGACGTGACATATTTCAAGGACTAGAAAGAGTGTATAGAAAAAGCTGCACTACACTGGAGTAAACTTGTATCCTTGGTTACGGATGGTGCACCAGCAATGTCTTCTGCAAACATTGGTGTTGTTGGGTTACTGAAGTCCAGACTGAATAGTCTCACTACACCACGAAATAATGTCACAAGCATCCATTGTATTTTGCATCAAGAAGCTCTGTGTGGTAAAAGTATATATTGTTGTTAAAACTGTCCATTTCATTCGTTCAAGAGGATTAAATCAGACAGTTCACATCATTTCTAGAAAGTATTGAAAGTGAATATGGGGAACTTCTTTATCACACTGAAGTTATGTGGCCGAGTCGAGGAAATGTTTTGAAACGGTTTTTTTCAGTTAGAAAAGAGACTGACACCTTCATGCAAATGAAAAACAAAGATGTTTCTCATTTCTCTGATTCAACCTTTATTTGCAACCTTGCTTTCTTAACAGACCTAGCTGATCACCTTAATACCCTCAACTTGCAACTTCAGGGTAAAAAGCAGTTAATAACACAGATGCATGACTGTGTTAAGTCATTCAAAGTCAAGCTCACTCTGTGGGAGAAACAGCTGTAGGGAACTTGGCCCATTTCTTGACATGAATTCACTGGAAAAAGTTGAAATCACATTCTTGAAATAATATGC
Source organism: Megalonaias nervosa (assembly GCA_016617855.1). Taxonomy (NCBI): domain Eukaryota; kingdom Metazoa; phylum Mollusca; class Bivalvia; order Unionida; family Unionidae; genus Megalonaias; species Megalonaias nervosa. The sequence goes on along the minus strand of JAECUM010005177.1, from coordinate 58,223 downwards.
TAATATCATTTCTGACTTGTACAAACAATTTCAAAACCGGTTTAAAGATTTTGAAGCACCTGAGCCATAGTTCCACCTTTTTTCAATACCTTTTGCTGTGGACATTGACAAAGTTTCTGCGGAGATGCAAATGGAACTTGTGGAGCTTCAGAGTGACACTGTTTTGAAACAGAAATATATGGACATTGGAGTTCCAGAGTTCTACAAGTTTCTGTCTCAAGACAAATTCCCCAAGTTGCTCTCTGAAGCTACAGAGATTATGTCTTTGTTTGGCAGCACTTACATATGTGAGCAGTTTTTCTCATCTATGAAAATAAACAAGACAGTCTTAAGGTCAAAACTCAATGATGATCATTTGGCAGCAAGATTGAGATTAGCGTCACCTCAGGATATCAAACCAAACATTGATATGCTGGTTGATGCAAAACGTTGCCAGCTGAGTGGCCAAAAAATGAACTTAAACTGAGCACATCTATTTCCAAGTACTGATTATTGTTAATTTTAAATTCGTGTAAACTTTACAATAAAATATAAGTACAGCGTATAATCACTATAATCATGTATAATGGATATGTTTACATTTTTCATATTTTACTAGATATTTACTTAATAATGTATGTAGGTGTGCTGCAGCCCTTGGGCCATCGAATCGTCCTCATGCGGCCCTCAGGGTGGTTTGAGTTTGAGAGCCTTGCTCTAGAGCAAGTTGCACATGCCAAACCTAGGCATACACTTCATTGAGTCTAATGTGCATATGAATCAAGAAAAATATTAGCATAATTTCTTCACAGTTAATACTAGAATTATACATAGTTGCATACTTGGCAAACAAATTGGTCAAAATATTACAATATTATCACTTCACAATTGATATTTGAATTAGACATCATGGTAATCCAGGGCATGAAACCTTCAGCGTCTCCATTGCATCTTAAGAATGGTAATCAAACAGGACTTGCATATCTTGCAGTATTTAACTTGTAATTTTTAATGGCCTCATTTTATTTTATACTTTAACATTCCAGAGATACATCATCTGTCACACCACTGGAAAACAACATGATACATTCTAACAACTACAACATCTAACAGCATATGTACATAAATTTTACACAAAAACTACGCAAGAAGATAATTGTAACAAAGGATAACACACACTGTATTCCCTCTAATCTATTCTGCATTTTGTAAAATCTCTGTATTACACCAGAAATATATGTATTATTATTATTATTATTATTATTATTATTAATTTGGTCAATAACATTAGCATCATATTATCACCAAGTTAATTATGTCCGCTATGTCTGCTACAACATAATACATTCTAAACAGTAGGCACATATTATATTTTAAATGTGTTGATGTAAAATTAGGTCTGACCAAGTTTGGAAGAGAAAGTCATTCTATAAAATAGTTATTTTTTAAAATAAAAAATATCAGTAATAATTTCCATTTCTGATAGGAGATAAGTATAAAATTGCACATTTTTCACCTGCTTGCTATGGAAGCCACACCAATACTAGCAGCCACCCTGTAAACAACTTTGATAGAGCTTGTTATAAGAAACATTCATACAAAGTTTGATCAAAATTGACAAGTCTGTTCTGAAGAAACTGAAAATAAGTTTTCCATATGTTTACAAAGGAAGCCATACACTGTACCAAGAATCACTCCAGACACATGGGAGAACCTGAAAACAAATTTTCTACCTGGTTGCAAAGGTAGACACATTATTATTATTAGAATCACGATGAAAATAATTGTGACAGCCTGTGTCCCAAGTAGCATCTGATCTGTACCAACTATGATCAGAACTGGCTCAGCTGTTATGGAGATAGTGAAAATAGGTTTTCCATATGGTTGCTATAAAGCAAGGGGAATAACCCCAGATACAATTTTGATAGAGCATGTTCTAACCGAGATTCTTACCAAGACTGAATGAAATTGACTCTGCAGTTCTATGGGAGCCAATCAAGACAAAATATTGATAAGCATGCACTTGCAAACATTCCTACATCATGTAATCAAAACTGGCTATGCTCTTTTGGCAAAGTTAAAATAAGTTTTCTAAATGGTTGCTATGGAAGCCACACCACATCCAAGGTAAACACCCCATGAAAACCTTGATGCACATCTCCTATGATACATTCCTACTAAATTTGATAAAAACTGGCTCAGTCATTCTGGAGAAGGAGTCAAAATTAGATTTTTCATCAAGTTACTAAGGAAGTCATTCTGTTGCTATGGAAGCTATGAATCCAAACACAGTTTTGATACTGAATGCCCAATAAACATTCATAAGAGCTTTGGTTAAAGAATTCTGGAGAAGAAGTTGAAAATAAGTTTTCCACCTATTTGCAACTGAAGCCACATCATTGCTAGGGAATCCAACCCAAGCATAATCTTGACAGAACATGTCCTGACAAACATTCCAATTAAGTTTGTTGTAAATTAGCTCTGCCTTTCTAAAGAAGCTGAAAGTAAGTTTTTTAAAACTATTTTTAAGGGAACAATACCTATGCTAGCAAAACTTCCCAGAACTTAAGTTTGATAGAAAAATGATAGGAAACGTTACTAACAAGTTTGATCAAATACCTGCACCATTCTAATTTTCCCAGTTTTGGTTGCTATGGAAGCTGCATCATTGGTAACAGGGCCATCCTGAATATAATTCTGATTAAGTACTTGTATATCCTGAGGAACATTTCTACCAAGTTTGATGCAAATTATCCCAGCAAGTTTAGACAAAATATAAAGAATAGCAGTATTCCTTGATTATGAATGACAATGACACCTGCTGGATACAGGACCGTACCACATTGGTAAGAAGGAGGCACTCACTTTCTGAAATTTAATATATTACTTCTGTGCTTTATTTGTTAAGGACTGCACAGTTTGCTACTGATGCTACTGTGAAACAGAAACATTCTTGTTTCATTTTGTATGTTATTGATAAAAGCAATCAAAATTGGATTAAATATCTAATATGCTTTTTGCCACTTTCTGAGTCAAAGTTTTATGTTTGTACACAGTAGTTCAAACAAATTATTCAAAGAACAACATCACAGAATGCATATCTTGTTACAATAAATAAAGGTAAATATAGTACAGCAGCAATAAACCGTCTTCCTATCTTTTAAAATTTGTGACAAGAGCCTTAAATATCAAATATGATTCTTTCAAGTTTCTGAATTTTGAATCATGTTTTATATTTGTACACAGCAGTTCAGCCATACTAATCACCAAAGAATGCACAGTCTATTAAAATACATTAGGGGAAATACAGCAAAGACAGCAGTCTGCACTAGTTTTCATCAGCCATATGCAATTTCTGCCTTTAAAAAGCATCATGGAATCATTATGAATTTCTAGTCATGCTTTATACCAATCTGCAATAAATTGTACCTGCTAATGGTTAAAAATATTGACCAGGTATACTGAAATTAATATCCAGTAATCCATCACTGTCAAATGTTGAAATATTCCTAAATAATTAAAATATTTTAAACCAAGTCTAATTTATAAATATAACTAAATAAAAATGAAAAGCTGCAGGCATTCACTTCTACAAGTTATACTATTAACAGACATGATGAAAGAAGTGCATCTGCTGACTGCAGTGCATAAAAAATACATGCTAATTAGTAAAAATCAGAAATATATATATATATATATATATATAAATATAAAATCAGAACGAAAAGCATTAAAAGCAACAAAACATCCAAAAATATGTTCTTATCCAACTTAACGGCTGAAAATTTTATTATCCAAAAAGTACTTGCTTGATATTACATGGATAAAATTTACATAGTACCACAAATGTGTACATACAATTATCACCCCATTCCTTTATCATAATATATTTACTAGATATATCTGAAGATTTGCTGTGCTTGTTACAGAAAAAGTGGTCTGATGGTCTGCACATTTTAAAAATATAGCTAGCTTAGTAATTATATATCTAATACACAAGATTTTAACTATTAAAGATTATATTATGCTTCATTATGAAGAGAATTCATAATATTTCAGGACTACTCCAACAGAGTTCTGTCCCTTTTCCTCCCTCCTTCACTGGTTTCCACTTTTCAAACTACTTGGGGTATATCATTCAGTACACATTAAAAAATATAGAGCTATTTATTGATACATGTCTCTATTCATTAGTACACTGTCAAGTTGTTGGCTGTTCAAATTGATTAAACCTCTATTCATGTTCATTAATGTAATATTTAAATAATCATAAAGGTATATCCAGTCCCAAACTTAAAGAAAAGTTTTGAAGATGATAAATTTATATTGATATTTATTACAAACAAGGTCTTATATATATATATATATATATATATATATATATATATATATATAGCATGTCACTGTTGATTTGGCAACACTATAATAACATATTCTTACCTTGTATATTTGATCTCACAGTACTACAGGTGCACGTTTATTCTGGAAGGGATTATCTTCCTCATAGTTTTCTGAATTCTTTATCTTCATATATATATATAGAATTTAACTGGCATTACAGTAGTACTGTCCTGACATGCTGTTATATACATACATACATACATATGTACACAATATGCCTTTGAGCCTGCTACATTTTGAGCTCATGTGTAGATCAAAACAGTTAAACTAAGTGTTATTTCCTGATAAAGGAGAATTATACAGTTAATTCAGATTTGTTTCCACTGAGATGATAAAAAATGAAAAATAAGACAACTGATGAGTAAACTTGTTGTCATGTCTTAATAAACTTTTATGTAGGGGAAAACTCCCATCATCTAACAAAAATGAAAAGCTTTACTGCTGGAAAAACTCATATCAACTAATATATAGATTTAACAGGAAAATGAAAAGGTTTATTGTTGGGAAAACTCCTATCATTTAATATATACATTCAACAGGAAAATGAAAAGCAGATAAGATTTTGTCACTCATAACAGATGCATAATCCCCTGTATGTAATGTATTAATTATCAAAGTCAAACATATCAAGGTTGGTAAAATAATCATTATATACTAAAAAGACCTCATCATTTTTGATAGTATATAAAAAGGTCCAGTTTCAAGTAGTATATAATTTTAGTGTTTATAGATATTCAGGTAAATCAAGCTGTATTTTATATCTTTAGTACATAACCTCATCGTACGTAACAAGGGTAAATGTCAATCTGAAGAGTCTACTATGTGAATACAGGTGCCGAAAAATTGATTGTTGATTGGAGATTCAGGCACAACAACACATAAAGGTTTTTTAGTGTCGAGGCAATTGTATTACAGTGTCTTGCCAAGGGACATATAACAGTAGCCATTCCAGGCTGATTCAATGGTAGGGTTAGAAAACTGCACCTTTCTAGTCACAAGTCCAGCACCATAACTAGCCACAACTTCTCACCAGATGTTGAAAGAAATACAGAACTGAAAAATGTGAAGCCAGTTTCCTAACTGTGTTTTGTAAGCATGTAATGAAGACCATGAATTATGATTGTAACCATGAACATTTTGATGTAAAGAATACAAATCCAAGCTTGGGTTTAAACAGAATGTGTTGTAATAACTAGCCAGCTTGAATATTCATGCTATTCCTTATTAATTATGGGTTAAATTATCAATTTACTGACTTTTACATTTGACCAACAACAGTAAGTACTATGTTGCTTTTGACAAAGTTGTATATGGTCTTTGATGAAACACACAGCATGACTTCAGTGGGCTAGTACAATACAACAGGTATCATTACTGATCAAATGAGATTATTACTGTTGCTGTTTTATTCAAATGCAACTTGCAATTAGCATCAACTCTATGGTAATTACAAAAGCCCAATGTATCAGATGTTTATCCAATAAATCTGTCTGATGCTGAGACTGTGGTTTATATGAAATGGTCCACTACTTGTATTGGTAAAGATTTCAGTCAAGTGTAGGACATGCAGTGACAGCTTTGTCCAACAGATGCCTGAACTGCAATTACATACACACCTGCATGCATTCAGCAGATTCTTGATATATTTGACTTTCAGCCTTGCGAGCAAATGATGAATTAATTGATGAACAGTTTGAAAGAAATTCACATATAACATTTTACTATGCAATGCATCTAGTATTTCATGTATATGGTAAATATTATATATATCATAAATGGTGTGAAACTGATGTGCAAAAGGTAGAGTACACTTAATATTTTATTACATGTTTTAAAAATGTATTTTCTTATCAAAATACACCTCAAGGGGAATAAAATCATCTCAAAACAAAACATTTAATATATTTGCATCAGCAACCCCTCCTGCTCTCAGTACCCCATAAACATAATTCTGTACTAAATTATACACACGTGATAAACATTGCCTTAACCAAGCAGTCAACAATATGTCTCTTAGTGATCCAATAAATCACACCATCAATTCTGCTAGAGTGATCACCTCTTAGCCATTAACATTCAATTTTAGCCAATGTTCTTCACTTTTGTAAAATGAAGTCTATGGGAAATGGGCTGGTCTATTAAGCCACTTTCTATCCAGAACATTTTGAACCTTATCTTTATGTGGGTGATGAATACCAGTCAAACCTTTCCAAACAACTGGAAATAATTTCTACATCTCAGACAAACAAATAATTTATATACAAAATCAAAAATTTACAAAGATCCATGTTCTTGAGAAAGAATTATACAATCTAACACAATCCAAGGTGTAATTAAATTTAACACAGAAATAACAATACATAATAAAAAACTCCACAGTCCACAATTTCATCTTTAATGGATTCAGTTTTGATTCCAATATAAACCAAAAATGTATGAAATGATTTAATATAACTCTATTTCCTTAATATGTACACTGTGCACAATGGTCAACTAATTAAAATTAAAATATCTCCACCACAAATACTGGAAAGCACAATAAGTAAAAGCCACTATATAAGCAATCAAATTCTGCTGTAAATGAAATTACGAAACTCCGTAAGCAAATTATCCAGCCTGAAAAATCTTATACTGTATGTACAAAAACCAAAATGATGCAAGTTATGGTTGGAATGTACAATCAACCTGTATGCAAAAAAATCCAAATCCAGAAACATTGTGCTTTATAAACACACACATCAATTTGTGACACACCATCAGGCATGCATCTCAAATATTTGAAAACAAAATATAAACACAAGTGTAAGATACAACTACTGCTACTATTATTAGACTACACTTAAATGTGAAATAATCTGGATTTGTGAAGATAAAAATTGTCTTGCCTTAATCCAATATACAAAAAAGTCAAGTCATATAACCCTAGCTCCAAAGATCATAAACCTATAAAATCTATAAATATAAAACATAATATAATCAAATAGCCTCTCTGACTCAAGTAGCATCCACCTCGGATGGGGAGGTTGTGGGTTCGAACCCTGGCCAAGTCATACCAAAGACTTATAAAAATGGTACTAACAGCTGCCTCGCTTGGCACTCAGCATTAAGAGGTTAGTGTTAGGACTGATTGGCCTGGTGTCAGGATAATGTGACTGGGTGGGACATGATGCTACATATCTGCGGCATGATGCCCTAGTGCTAGACATCACTATAAACTGCCACACTGCTGACACAGTAGCGATATTACTTAAATTTTTTTAAAGCTATGTTAAAAATCCAAAACACACACACACACACCAACCGAAGTTGTCATTCTCTAACATAACAGTAGCATTTATATAATACACTGAGGCCAAATGTCACAAGAAGGAATGAATCCAGGTAATTACAACTGAATGTTGTAAAATCCCAAGTCTAATTAAATATCAAACAATGGGAATCAAAGTTTCCATTTTCTAGTTTCAAAGTGTACAAAGTATGTACATTATATACACAGTTCAAAATATCCAAAGTCTGATGCAACCCAACTAACCTGAATTTGTATTTATTAGTATGCATAGTATATACACAGTCCAAAAAAGTCCAAAAGCAGATGGAACCAAACTAACATTAATTTGTATGTATTATTATGTACAGTATATACACAGTCCAAAATATACATTAATTGATGGAACCCAACTAACTTTAATTTGTATTTATGGAATCCAAATTATCTTGAGAATAACAAAATCAACCAAACTTTTGAATGGGAACAAAAATTGTTCTCCTTATAAAATACTACATGATTCAAACCATACACTTCCATGATCTAGCCTCAATATGAATGTAGTCAAAAATATCATAAGAATGGCAACATGTGAAAAAAATACTCCAAGAATGACTGAATCCAGACATGTTCAAAGTGTACAATGAAAATCCAAGATTCTCTACAATGCAATTACACAATAAAACAATATGATTAACTAAAGAAAAAACAGAATTATCCAGTGAAGCAATATAATTACCTTGAGCCTCAAGATTCTATTCCAAACATTACTAGTATACATAGTAAAAATTCTAACCAACTTAAATGGTACAAATCCATTTCTCACAAAATAATAACTTTAATGTTGCAATCTTCTAGCACCAATATTTACACAAATATGTATGGTACATACAGATTCCTAAATTGTCATAAAAATACATTAGGCAATTTGAATGGAAGCAGTAAACTTTCTTGAAAAATTAATTTATCATCACAGCTTTCATTCCATTTCCCAAAAGAAGCAAAATATGTGCAGTCCAAAATGTCCTACAATGATACAATCCAGCCACTTATCATGTATACACTTCACTTTCTAGCAAAGCATCAATCAATCTGCATTAAGCTGTCCATCCCTAGCCCCAATATTTTCAGATTATTCACAATATGTACATAATAAAAAATCTCCCAAGAATGACAATTCTACTAATTTAAATGGGTAACAATTTCACATGCAAGTTTCAAAGTACTGAATCCAAATTATTTTACAAACAAGAACAATCAACTATGTTCAATGGGTACTAATCCATATTATCATGGAATATTTAATTTCATGTTTCATTATTCCGCTTCTATCATTTGCATAATGAATTCATCATGAACAAAAGTAAAAATGGTGCTCAGAATGGGAGAAATCAACAGATTTTGAAGTGTTAAAATTAATCTTTTGATCAAAGGTTGCAAATTACATACAAGTTTAAAGTCTCTGACTTCATAAGAATATATACAATTTGTACAAAGTTCAAAATGTTCAAGGAATGAGACAATCAAACAACTTCAGTCAATATTGTCATTAAATATTAAATGTAAATTTTAAATTATGAAGTCTGAAATTCACACAATATATACAATTCAGAGTTTCAATTGTCCTAAATAAACAAAATTGTAAAAAAAGTAAATTTCAGTGGCTACAAAATCCAAAGTCACATAAAGATTTATATAATTTAAACCAGAAAATTCCATTCTCAAGATGTAATCTGAGCAAAATATATGCAGAGTCCAACATATTAAAAAATACCCCAAGAATGAATAAATCCAGACACATTGTGTACACTAAAAATACAAAATAAATGAAATATCATAATTAACCTAAACCTCAAAAGTTCCACTCTTATAAAAGTCCAAAATGAGAAAAAAACCCTCAAAACAACAAAACAAGTGTGGTCTAGAGATGACATATGCCCGCACCTCTGGTCCACCTTACCAGTATGTGAAAAAAAACCCTCCACGCTGATAATAACCATCCATTTAGGATATAACATGATTTTCAAGGTGGCCATTGTTGTAACCCTAATGGATTTACAGGAGGCACCAATTTCATTTAGGACCAACAAAATCTGTAAAGTTTCATGGCAATCCTCCAAGTAGTTTTGATGGTGTGACAATAACAAATTTTTGCTAATGGATACTGGATAAAAAGCCATCACACAAGCTCATCTGGTCTTTGGCTAATAAAGCTAAAACACCAGACAAGAACAAGAGTCCAACATTTCTCGTCATGGCATCATCTAACATTACCTCATGGTGCAGAAACAATAGGACTGACTCCATTAGGCATAAATGTAAAATTTCAGATGGACAAATTGAAAAACAGTACAGAAAATAACCCATTCTAAACTACAGCCTAAATGCAAAAGCAGAACTAACAAGAAAAAGAAAGAAAAAACCTAAACAAACCATGAATACAATTTTAAAACGTGTTTCAAAACTACCTACCCTTAATAGCAACTGCTATACCCACCAGAAATATACCTCAGCAAATATTATCAATAAAGCAGATAATTATAAACATTTCAAAGGAACACTGCTAATACAAAATTCTACAAGAAACTGTGAATACAAATAGTCCAAAAGCAAACATGAAGTACACATTTGTAATGTTGCTAAACGATATAATATTCCTCTATTCTTTCCTCTGTTATATACTCAATTCTCATTAAGATGTCATAAGATCTAGCCTTAATACAAAAGATCAAAATTGCAAGCAACATGGTAAAAAATCCAAACATAATAATTCCAACTAGTGCACTCCCCAATCACTCCATCATGTCAACATCTAACATGAACTAATGCAACACCAAGACAACTGGACCTGGCTGCATTATGTACAAATGTACAATGTCAAAAGGAAGAATAATAGGCAAGAAATTCAATGACTGTAAACTCCTTCATATGTGCAAAGACAAACCCTTCAAGAAATGGGAAATAAATTAAAAAAATAGAAGTTTTATTTTTAAAAAGACTTAAACTTCCCTACCCTCTATCAATTGCTATACCATGCATCTAGAAATGTACAACTGAAATATATGTGCATCTATTATGCAAATATGACTATGTTCACAGTTTAAACAAATACTAATAATTAAATAATTAAAAGTGGTGCACAGCATTCATCCTGTTATTCAAATAATTATATTGATTTATTTTAAATTCATGTTTCTCATCATATATAGTTTAAACAGAGGAAACTTTAACGGCTTCCATTCTGTACAAATGTGTACAGATATGAATGGAAGCCAAATGTGTCTGCAATCATCACCCATAATATTTCTAATTCATGAGAAAAGCCATCCCAAAATTCATACAGAAGCATTATAAATGTTTGGCAATATCAAATATGAGGTTCAAAATGGCTTGATATACGCCCAAACTTTATAAGATAAACTCTGAATAGTCCAAAATTTCAAAGAAATTCCATAAAATCAGTCTTTGTGGTAACAGAAACATGAAGCGATATATAAAAGAAAGGTTTGCTGTTTATGTTGTCCAAAGGGAACCTGTATAAAAAGATGCTAAGTTGAGACCTAAAATTTGTTTCAAGCTGTGCCCAGTATACTGCTGAATCACCTTGAAATGGAAGAACATGTTTCTATCCAAAACTATGTACATGTATGTACAAAAGCACATTAATTGGTCTATTCCTTTCTGTAATCTAACAATTAAAATAAAATGAGTCCTCTATATTACAAGTTAATAGATACACAGGTGTCCATATTACAAACATGCAACCTAAAGAAATTAAAGATAAAACACTTAAAGTACAAGCACTAATTGCAATAGCTATAAGCATGCTAGCACATATCTAAATAAAAATGATGAAAATATCCTCAAAACCTGTAAATGTTCAATCTGATTAAAATTTTGTAAAATAAAATTAAGGATATTCACCAGTGAACATTTTCAATGTGTTATAAACATTGATCATGTTTCATTAATAATTTCAAAAGTACCTCCAAGATACATCCACCAAGCATGCTGTTAATGAAACTATCTGCACATGTGTATTATGTACTGATACTAACCAAATATATGCAATAAACCATATAACTAGATTGAAAGATTACCAACAAATTAAAACCTGAATCATCAGCAGTGGAAAAAAATAAAATTTTCAGAGATTTTAAAGAAGGCTAGGAAAGCTAAACCAGACAGAATCCATTTATTTACAATTGTTTACCTGATTTTTAAAATTCTCCTGATATTACAAAAACAAATTTCTGACTCTGTTTTTTCAAACCTATCATAACATTCAATCAATAATACAGGACCTTTCCACTGACTTCTACAAATAACAGCAAAGATAAGCATTAACTTTCTGTCCTCGTGATAGTGTTGTAAACAAGCCTGAGACAAAACGGTGCAAAGATATTTCATCAACTGTAAATGAAGTAACAGTTCCACTCCATTTGAAACAAATTAGGTACCATTTTTCTAATATTTAAATTGAGTACTCAATCCCAATTGAAAATAATCAAAGTATCTATACATAAATTAGCACTTGAATTCACTGCATACAAACTACTGTGTCGGTATGTACAAAGTATAGGGTGGTCTAGTCTCAAAATATAAATTTTGAAGTGTGTCAAATACAACTTCAACTACGGGTACTTGAAGCACAAACACACAGGGGTGATATGAAGGGCATGAAGTAATTATCATTAAACACAATTATTGTTCATCAACCTCTAGTAGTGAATTACAAAGTATATACAAAAAATATTACAAATATGGAAATATATTCAAAATATCAAAACAGAAAACTCCAGACCTTTGATGTCAAATATCCAACTTTTGTATACAATATATGTGTTATTTATATCTAAGGGCAACATTACAGTACACTTGGTTATCCTAACAAAAATATACAAAGATTGAGAAAATGTATACTTGTTAAATCTATGTTTCCATGTTAAAACGCTTCTTCTGCTTTTTCTTTGCCAAGCTTTTACTTATGGTTTTCCCTGTGGTTCTTTGGGTACTGGGGCCATGGATAATCCTCAGGTCTTTTGACTTCAGACACTGAATATAGAAAAATTTGAAATGAACTATTTTGGTGTTGTCAAGTAACAAATTATCCTTGTGGCAAAATAGTATACTTTTGCATTAGTAGCTAGCTTAGGTTTAAATGTGCAATTACATAATCTATTTAACTAAAAAGGTATGAACATGGTGTTTGATATCAATTGTAGCAAGTTACAGTAAACCAATAATGGGTTGAGATCAGGATCTAAATGAACACAGTGACTTTGAGGAAAGGGAGAGTGGAAAAAAGTACAAGGGTGGGGTTAAAACTCATTTTAATTATTACTGTATTGCTTTATCTTTTCCTGGCACTAGTCTCCAGTCCAAGGGTATTATTCACTCCTCTCATTAGTAACTAAAAGTTCAGAATAAAGAACATGATCCCAGTTTGATGTAATAGTCCGCTTCTGACAATCTGAATATCTTTCTTTGCTTTCTACTGAATCCCCCCAACTCCTATATTTGTACATTTCTTCCTTCAAACTGCTGAGTGTTGAATCATCTGTAATATTCTTCAGCAATAACAACATTTGCAAATTAACTGCTGTGATATATTAGATGTCATACTGGCAACATATACTGCCTTGTTTTCTCTTTCCTCTCACTGTGCCCAGTAGGACTGTCTTTGACAGGTCAGATGATTGTGAGATTTGACCATACCATCTTAGTTTGTGTTTCTTTACAATGGTAAGCAGATCTTTATATGGTCCAACTGCACCCCATTAGAGATGTAGTCTAAGCACAAGATTTTCAGGATCCTTCAATAAAATCTCATCTCCATGGCATGGATTCTTCTGTCTAGCTCTGCTGTCAGCGTCCATGTCTCACATGTATATAGGAATATGGACATGATGAGGGAGTGCATAAGTGTGATCTTGGACCCAAGTGTAATGTTGCTGTCCTTCCAAATAGGCTTCTAGCCAGTGCAATCCTGGAAAGAATCTCAGGTTTTGAACCTTCATCTGAACCAATCTCCCATGTTGCCATTGATGAGAACTGCACTAGTCATCTTGTCATACACGTCTTTTATAGTGCAAATTAGTATTACATTTATGACATATATTCACATGGTGGCCCACAAGGTTGCATGCCATACCTTGAGCATATATCTTCAGTGGAAGCAAACATAAACAAACCAAAGCTTCACATGCTATACTAAGGAATTACCAGTAAAAAAAAAAACATTAATCAATTCAGCTCCTGTGGTTTATAAGTGTAATTTTAGCTGTAAAACTATGGCTTGTTTATGTTTGCTTCAACTGAATATATGTACTCTGATCATGAATGGGAGGCCACTTTAGGTTTAGTGCTGTACAAATCTGTGAATAGCATTATGTATATTTAATATACAATGATTGTTAGGTTTTCTTTATTCATTATATACTATAGATAATTGTATTTTGGACTTGACCTTGTCCAAAATCAAGTTCATTTTCTACCTGACCTGAATCACTGATTTTGGTTTTGTAAACATGTTTATCTCAACTGGAGTCCAGAACATTGGAAATTCCACATGAAATGCCAGGTCTACTTGTTGTTTACCAATTTTTATATCATAATTTTAGTAGCAGACTTTCTAATTATAACTAAGATTTTATCTTGCAAACATTTGGAACTTTCCAGAATGAAATTCTCCATCAGGTAATAGTTCGTTTAGAACATGCTAGTTGTGACCTGAGGTCAAGTAGAGAACTATAGAATCTTGTTTATCTAGAAATTATTCATTCATGCTGTAAGATTTGAGCAGAATCAGTTGTATTATTGTGGTGTTCAGTATTTCAATTGGGCTGGAATTTACTTATTCAAATTATTTATTCACTGGAGATACAAAGTGCTCACCTAAAATAACATTCTTGGAAATAGAGATTTGGATTTATAGTGAAATTCAAAAAAAGGATGTATTCTTGGATATTAATATTGTGAGTCAACAAAAGACTGTTGGCAAATCATTACTATTCAAGCCGTCACAGGAACATTAACATGTCCAGCATTGGATTTATTTTGGAATACCACTAAAGTTTAGTCAGATCTTTAATCATCAGGACTCCTGTTAGAAATTCTAGAATTATTTGGAATTTAATTTGCAATACCAAAGTTCACTGTACATTTTTTACTTTGTATTCTAGGGATATAAATTATTTGCTGCATTTTACAAAACTTGTTGATTTTCACTGTTTTCTATTACTTAGTTTAAGACCATAGAGTTGAAATAATTGTGAATAATGATCTGAAGTCAATGAAGACACAACAGAGGTCCTGTTGATGCTCCAGTTACTTTTCACTGAGGATTCTGAGATTAAAGATCTGTTCTATAGCACTACGTCCTGCTCTGAAACCTGCCTGTTCTTCAGCAATGATGTACTCTGCTGGGGGTTTTCATTCTGTTGAGGACGATCTTAAGCATAAACCTTGCTTGGGTGACTGATCAGGCTGATTGTTGGGTAGTTATGGTACAGCTGCAGATTCCCTTTCTTAGGAATAGTAATGATCAGTGACTGGGTCCATGGGGTGGGCCATTCTCCTGTTTACTAGATCCTGTCGCAGATGGTTGTGAGAATGTCTATATGGGGGTTTTCATTCTGTTGAGGATGATCTTAAGCATAAACCTTGCTTGGGTGACTGATCAGGCTGATTGTTTGGTAGTTATGGTACAGCTGCAGATTCCCTTTCTTAGGAAGAGTAATGATCAGTGACTGGGTCCATGGGGTGGGCCATTCTCAGGTTTACTTGATTCTGTCACAGATTGTTGTGAGAATGTCTATCATGGAGGTTCCTCTGGCTTGAACAAGTTCTTCTGACATACTGTCTACCCCAGCTGACTTTTCTTTCTTAAGTGCTTTTACTGAAGCTTCTACTTCTTCCGTGGGATTGGGTGGTCAACCTCTGTTGTGGTCAGTGGAAAGTCTAGTACCACTTGGTCTCAAGAAGTCTCCTGGTTGTAAAGTTCTTAACTGTATTCCATCCATCTGTTAAGAATCTCTTGATCTTCTGTGAGACTCTTACCAGCCTTGTCCTGGATCATGGTAGCTTGCCCCCGTTTCTCTGCTGTCAGGTTTTTCATCAACTGGTATGCCTTTTTACTGTTATTCTGGTTCAGGCTTTCCTCAACTTCCTTACATTGGTCCTCTAATCAGATTTCCTTTGGTTTCTTTAAGCTCTTCTTAAGCCTGTTGCTAATCACCCTGTATTTTTCTGATCTTTTAAGGTCTCCTAACATCAAAGAGGTCGAGGAGATCTGCTGTAACCCAGGGCTTCTTTATCCTATGATACTTGCCAAGGATCTTGCTGGCTGTGCTTATTGCTGCCATGTTGAAGATCAAGGAGTCTAGGTTTATTTCTTCAGCACCAAGAAATGAGTGTGGTACAAATTTGCATAATGTGGTGGAAAAAAGATAGGGCAAGTAAAATGCTCAATGTTGATAAAGCTACCATAAAAATACTAAAATCCTAGAAATACATATTTCCCTGCTTGACTTAAGAGGGAAGCAAGAATTCATCTGCACATGAAATATATAATTTGCATGGATGGAAAGTCAACAGTAAGTGGACCAATGAGGGATTGCCAAATGTACAAAAGTGACATGAAATGACAGTGAAAACATGCAAGCAGACACTAAGAATACTGAAAATATGCAACTACTTCATGGTTTTAAAAAACCTGTTCCTTAATTCAGTCATTTATTTTTTTCACATAATTTTAGAATAAAAACCATACCTGTGTCCTATTTAAGCGTTTCCTAATCATTTTCTGCACTGAATGTTAAAGTAAGGACTAACTGATCCATATTAATTCTTGTTGTAACATTACGCTTTATACTATTACTGACTAGAATCGAGATGTAAAACATTTATACCATAAGTAACATCCATCCACTTTTTTCTTGTACATATGATGGAAAGTCTAAATGGATTTTCCAACAGACAAGTTTTAGTAGAAGTGTTCAATAAAACTGCACCTTACAATAAAACCAAGACCCTACAACCCACCTAAATCTGAATAAAACCCTCTTGATAATGTGGAAGTTATTTTTTTGAGAAGGTAGATGTGATTATGTGCTCATGTTGATGAAAAGGAACAAGACGGATAACATGACTTACCTCAATCTTCGCCATGAGAAACTGTAGGTAGGAATTAATGTGTTGCACCCGGACATCGGCAGGAAAGATGTCTGCAAGAAGAATACTGTGAGATCCTACCTGAAGCCAACCACTGTTTAGTAAACCCTCTGGCCAGAAGTATTGGTCTCTCAAGTGTTCCATCAGGAAATCCATTGGTGCCACTTCTCTATGAAGCAGGCATCTATGTACAAATCTTTTCTCTGCTTTGAGAACAACTTCTGCCATCAACACACTGCTACTAAGGAATCCATCAATGAAGCTATGTGAAGTCCCTTCTAGTGGAACTCTGTATTCATCCCCCAGGGATTCAATGACACCATCTGCATTCATCTCCTCTAGGAGTTCATTAAGTTCTACAATATGACAAAGCTGAATAGCATTTTCTGGGCTTGGAAGAACTTGTTTTGGAAATGGTCTTGTTAGAACACAGCTCCAGTTATCTACAAATTCAACCAGAGGTGTCTCTGGCTTTCCACCTGTTCTTCTCAGCAATGATATGATTATGCCAAGATGGTACAAAAAGTCAGCTATAAGCTTTGGGTCTCTTTCTTTCCTGCTCTGTATACCTGCCTCAATATCTGATGTAAGTTTCTGTTGAGGAATCACACCTTTCAAATCTTGAATCATGAGGATATAGGTTTTGTAAAGTTCATCACTAAATATGATTCTTGGAAAGGATTCTTCGAGAAGCAAATGGCTTTTCCCCAAAAGAAGTGAGTTGGCTAGTTCCATTTCAATGGTTCTGAAGTCATAAGCAATTTCTCTACCATGCCCATACTGGATGTTACACTGTGAAAATTTCAGGTAATGGTCTGACCACTTAAAATTTATGATATGATCCTTTTTGACATCAGCAATAGGGACACAAGGTAAACTTGCACATGTTGTATTTTTCTGCAAAAAGTGAAGGGCTGGTACATAGTTTTGTACTGACAATGCTAGTGTTTCATCAATAAAGTTGTTCTGAATGGAAACAAGAACTTCAAGAACCTTGTACATACAAGATGACTTGTCCAATATAAGGCAATTCTCCAAGTTACTTGAGTCATGTAGCCTATCCATGGCAGGCAATGCTTTTGCTGCTGCTGCTTGTTCTCGGATTGCTTCCCATGCCTTTTTCAATAAGTCATATTTCTGTTTCAACATTTCTCTTTGACTCTTATCATCCTCTTCATGAATAAAACTAGACACAGTGTAGCCTGTCTTTATGCAGTCTGCCTTCTTCTTGTGATAGCTGGCATATATCACACATGCTTTGTGCCAACTAATCAAGGGCTTGATGTGCTGAATCAGTTCAAGTTCAGGCAAAGCTTTTAGAACAAGTGCCAGGAATGGGAAGGAATTAGCCTTGTTTTCTTGATACAGTTCAAGGGAAAGATTTTTAAGTGATGGTTCCATGGTTAGCCTGAAGAGACATGGATTCCATCCTACCTCATCTATCTCTTCTACTTGATGCTCAATAGCTGTTTCATCCAGTCTATACAATGCTATAATCTGTCTTTTTGCTTCAAGTATTGCAGTAAATCTTTCTTGGATGAGGCTACTGACAATGCTATGAAATTCTTTTTCCCAAACACCCCTTTCACACTCTTCTGTCAATGTTGGACAGGTTTCCCACAGCAGAGTTCTTGTTCTACTTAAAAAGGCATGGAGAAAGTAGTCCAAGTCAGTTTGCCTTATCCCCATAAAATCTTCAAGGCACCTAAAGGCTTGCTGAAGACTCTGATAAAGGTGCTGTGTAACATCTCTCTCTCCTTCTGTTCTTTGTAGGAAACAGCTTATTTGGTCTTGTTTACTATATCCTGCTGCCAATGATGCTGTCAACAATCCATTGACTATCATCTGCAATAAGTATTGTGAAACTGTTGTCAGCACTGTTCCTGGTATGAGCCCATAAATTCCAGAGCAATAACATGCCTTTGATGTTGGTGCATTTTTATCTATATGTATAACAGGGCCTGAGCATACTGGACACTGACTTTCTAATCCATCATCACGTTCTGAAAATGCAAATCTGTGATGTGATGTGCATCTCCCCACATATACTTTTGGTGCTGTAAGAGCAGACATATTTGGTTCACCTTTGATATTTTGAACTTCCATTCCTGACAAAAAAATACCCGACACTTCTTCTGGTTGAAGAAAACATTTAGTAAATACATTGTTGCATCTGATTTTTGATGACAGGGCAAGTGTGGCCAGCTCAATGACAAATGATGCAATCTGCATATCTGATTCCTTGCTGCCTTGATGTAAGTTCAAGTTAAGATCATGGATGATTTCATAGTCTTTTTTCCCCAAATGAAACTGGATAAGTCTAAAATTGTCTTCATCCACTTCACATTCTTTGCAGAGTCTTTCTACTTCATTTGCTTTTGTCCTCTCACTATCTGTTAGTTCCATAAGTGTTCTCTTCAAAAAGAACTGTTCTATGAGAACAGAATGCAATGATAACATTTGATCACTGTCACTGACTGCCTTTTTTATCCAGTTTTTGAACTCGTCACTGCTGTTCTCAAATGCATTTCTTGCCACTCTATGAAGATTTACATTGAACAATGCCAAAGGTGCATTGTCTGTACAGTTCATCAAGGACTCCCATTTCCATAGTGACGAAATGAATGTCAGTTGACCTGATACATTTTGACATACCCTGTGAAACTTGGCATATCTGAAACTTGACTTGAGACCCTTTAGAAGGAAAAGCTGCAATGATAACCTTTTGTCATCCTCCTCATCCTTTTCATTACCTCTCAAACATGCATCCAGCTTTTGAAAGTAGGATTGATTCAAATCCTGTTCTTCCTGCTGCAATTCAATTCCCAAGATCTTTGCAAAATTCCTAAAGTAGGCAACTGCAACAAGTTGTCGGAGAGAAAATTCTTCTGTACAGATAATTCTTTCGACCTTGAGAAGTCTTTCAACGGCAGTTTCTGTTATGAAAGTCTCCATCTCTGATTGAAATATTTCTTGTTCAAAAACATCAACCAGAATAGCAGCAAGAGAAACATTAAGTTGACATGTTTCTAATTGGTTCTCCATGCTGCTGTTCAAACTTGAGAGAAATCTGCTTTCTTCCAATAACTTATAGGCTTCTTCTGGGTCTAAATCAAGGATCTGGAAAAAGATGCTTTGAGCCCCGTCTCCCCCCATTTCCATGAATGATGCATAACGCAATGGATTTTTTAAGTATGCCAAATTACTATCTGGAACTGCATTAATTTCCACCATATGAAGAAACCAATCTATCACGTTACTGTCCTCATATGCTTGTAGACATCGTAAAATAAACTGAGTCAATATTTTCTGCCTGTCTTGTTCTTTGACACTGCTTGAGCGAAAGAAAGCTAACATTTCACATATCTTTTCCATAAAACCGTCTGTATCCATAGCAACATCCCTCTGAAGGAAGTTCCCCAACTGGACCAGCCAGTAGCTACCCATCTTGTAAGGAATGAGAACCAGTGAAGTTAGATCACTGCAAAATCTAAGGCCATATAAGATGCTGCAATCTTTGGAGACACGACTTGCTAATGACAAAATGTTCTGCACCTTTATATTCCATTTTTCAAGTTCAATCTGTGATTTGGAGATTTCTTCAGCTGGAATTATCTTTTTACATAATTTCACAACTAAAACATTTTGAAGAGTGGATGGTATACCCATTTCTTCTTGTCCATCTTTCTGCCTAACAGTTTCTAACAATTTTTCTATATTTCTTTCATCTACTGTTTGCTCCATTTCTGAGTTGGAATGTATGTGCATTACACTGCTATCTATGATCCATTCACTATCTGCTTCCTCATCTAAGGATTCAGAGGTAGCACTGGGTGCAAATGGACCTTCAACAGTGGCTTTGTTTTCTCCACCAAGAACTTCCTCCTGCTTTAAAACTGCATCTACACTTTCCAGGGTCAAAAAAATCTCCTGTCTTTCAACTGTAGTTTCTTTAAACATTCTACTGACTGTATCAGTCATGTTCAGAGTTTCTGAAATTTCATTACTGCCTATTCTAGCATCTGCCACTGAATCTTGTAAATTTCTTTTAGTTCCATCATCATCCTGATCTCCAATTTCACCAGTATATGTACCTTCTATCCTGTCATTTTGCCCAAAATCTCTGTAGGAAACATTAACAACAGAGTTATTCAAATCATCATATTTTCCATAAAAATTTTCAACTGTGACTTCAGACAATGCATCAATCTCATCTGTAAAGGAAAGAGCTCCACTGACATTCAACTCATCCGTTTCAATAGATTCTTTACTCTCATTATCAGACTTGTCTGCACTCAAGCAACCTTCTGAAGCAAACATAAAATCTGATGTCTTCGATGATGCCTCATTTCCAAATTTATCTACTACATCTACCCTTTCATATGATCCTGCAGAATCTTCTTCTGATGGATTGAATATTTCCTGTAAAATGCTCTTGATATCAACCAGTTCCCTACAAGTTTCAATAAATGTGAATTCTGCCATAATCAAACTAAAGTTTGTCCAGTAAGCTGTATGAACAAATGTGCAAACATCATTTAGGCTGAAATCTGGTAATTTGGACCTCTGAGGAAGAAGCCAATACATGACATTTGTCGTTTCATCAGTAATGTCTTCAGGTGAATGTCTTGCAACAACAAGAGTACAGAAATCATGCACATAGTCCATCTGGCAATTGTCATACTCCAAACGCAAGAGTTCACCAAGTTTACATGATATAATGTCACTAAATCTGTAGCATAAGCCTTCCACAACTTCATTGTCAAGATCTTCAACTTCATCTACTTCATATTTAAGAAGAGTACTTCTTAGTAATTCTGAAAAATAGTCTTTTTCCTTTTCTATTCTATCAAAACAAAGCTTGCTGAATGGCATATGAAGCTTTACAACTGGAGTTGAGATTGCATAGCACTCTGGTCCTTTTGGTAAAGGAGTATTTTCTATTGTAAACATTTTTCATCACGGAAAAATTCATACCATATATGTTGTCTTTTCTTTGATGATAAATCAGAGACAAAGAAGCTATCAAGAAGATTCTGTTTCTCTAGTTCATATATGAGCATGGCCAAGGGATCAAAGATAATTGATAAAATGTGTCTCTCTAATGCCTCAATAAAACTTGAAGCAGTGTACAAAGCATTTGCATCACAGGCAACTTGTACTTGCCAGCTGTCTACATTCGCATCTAATGCATATTTTGAATCAATCCATTTTAGTATTGCACCTTCCAAACAAGATAAAAATTCTGTACTGGTGCTAATTTCAGTGATGATGTGAGAAATGCTGTCAATACTCCGTCCAACCGTGCCATACCTAATGCAAGCAAATGCAGTAAATAGCTGTTCCTTGATATAGTCATTCAGTGGTCGCTTCAGCTCAATCGTTTCCATCAGATTCCATTTTCTGAGTTCTGGTAATTTTGTTTTTGGCTTACTTAGACTGTCAAGCATAACCAATTTCCACTTGGCAAGGAAGTCAATCTGAGGCACTGTCTTAGCTTCTTCTGCCCTTCTACCAAGATGAACAATTACACAAACATGCTTTGGGTCCTTGGAGTTTCTTCCATTGTATTCAGCCTGAAGCTTCTCAATGATTGACTTTGAAAGCAAAATATGTGTCCCATCTGTATCAGCTTTGCATTGCAGAAACAATATTTGCCTATCAGGATTGTGCCAAAACTGCTCCATCTGCATTGTCAATTGCTTCTCTGATTTAAAAGCACCAAGCTTTTCAATCTGACATTTGAAGCCTGGTACCATTTTCTTCAAGTCTGTGTGTATATTGCTGTTGGTAAAAACAATGATCATTCTTCCTACACCTTCTGTGTTTGTTCCGATCTCTGACTCTAAAAAGTGCTCTAACCCTTCGTGAATTGGCATCTGAAAATATGATTGTTTTACTTCCTCCAGCTCTTCATCAGAACAAGTCTTTCCATACTGTGAAACATCAAGACGAACTATGGCTTCTGGTTTCATAACTGGCAGAAGTGTAACTTTGCATGCTTCAATCTTTCTTTGAAGAGTTTGAGATTCCGAGGGTGGCTTAGAGGAAACATATAAAACAAGAGAAGGGATCATGTCCTTGCTATAAATTGGTATTATGTCCTCTGGTGTAAAATGTTTGCCAGCGACTGAGCCAACAGATGAAACCCAGTGCTCCAACTCTGACACCACCTTCTCATTTTCATCACCCAAGATTTCTGAATACTGAAGACTCTGTTTCTCAAATCTGTTTAGAAAAGGGGGATCTGAATGATCCAGCTCACTTTCTTCTACCAGGACTATGCACTTGAAATCATTGTGGACATAGCACATTGGATTGCTGTAAGGACCAAGGGCAATTCGGCAGTTCTTTTTGTTTCCAACAACTATATAATTCTGATTTAGCATGTCATATAAACTACCATACACAGTTTCCAGGTCTTTAAGTATCAAGACAAGGCCTTGCTCCATACACAGAATTATTCGGCTCAAGATTCGATAACTGTAATCATCTGTCAAATCCTCTTCAAACTTGCTCCCATATATTGTCATATGTTCTCTACCTTGATCTTTCAACTGCTTTTCTAAGATTCCAAGAACTGAATCTCCTGTTGTAATAAGCAGAAGGTGTCTTGCAGACCTATCATCAATGTTTTCTTTGATCAAATCCAAAACAGGAATATTCTGTTGGCCATGCATGTTATGGAGGGCAATGATGTGCATTTCAAAGCATTTTCTTACTAAGCCCATTTCTGAGAATAATCCACCAAAGTTTCTTTGTATTCCTTTCAGAATTATTTTTCCTTTAACATCTTGGTTAATTGCATAATCTGTCATATTTGCTAATTCTCTAGCAAAGTATTTGACTAAAGAATAGTAGTCTCTAAGGCCAAAGAAATTCCTGAAACGCTGAGTGGATACAAACTCAGAATATCCTCTGGCAATACCTTTTAGTTCCTGTGAAATGTTTAGATCTCTTTCCCGTGTTGAAATTATTCCTGAATAATTGGCTTCTGATGACTTTGCAAATGAATCACTGATTGATTTTCCTGTTAGGAACAGCTCTTCTTCATCCATTTCTGGTCTGGATAAATGGATTGCCCTATTCATCTTAGAGGCATCTAAAGCCCAGTTGGAAATTCCAACAACTGCCACATCTGGGTGAGGTTTTCCAAGTGGTTCCAGCAAACTATGAAGGACCTTAAGGGGATTGAACCGTGATACTTCGGCTAATCCAATCTCATCAAGAATAACAACAGACAGAACATCTTCCTGAGAGTTCGACTCCTGGTATTTCTGTGCCTTTTCAAAAACCTTAATAATTCCATCTGAAGTTGAGGACTCTGATCCTTGAAATGACACACAATACAGCTGAGGCAGCAACTTAAATAATTCATCCTTGGAATCTGGTCCTCTCAAATTACTCCTAATAACCTGCATTGAGAGAGACTTGCTACAGCCAGGCTTTCCAACAACAAAGATTGGAATTCTGTTGAGAATGCTTACCAGGATAACAAAGACATTTTCCTGAAGAGCTGTGTTCTTAGCAACCCCTGGTGGCAATTCCATTCTATCAAGTATGTCTTGTTGTTCTTCTCTTATTATAGCTTTTATTTTCTCTTCCCTATATTCATTTTCATTGTGCTGTTTGAAGGCAGTGAACAGACCTTCTCTGTAATTTTGTCTTCTTCCTGAATCAATTAATCTGGAATGATAGCAATGTGCAAGTGCAAGGATGATGGCTCGTATTTCTATTTCACTGCTGCTGTATAATCTCTTATGGTTAGAGGCTTTTAATTTTTTCTTCCTGTCCAAGAACTTTTCTTTAAACCAAACTGTAAGATCTGTGCATCTACGTACATCTCTGAGGCTGACACAACAATTTACTCCTTCTACTGTCCTAATAAACTCCTGGGAAATTACTAGTGCATCAGCTAGTAGCATTTCCTTTTCTGTGGAAAATCCCAGTTTTCCACATACTATTTGTTCAATGTACATTTTTTCATCTGACCTGCTGAGGCTGCCAAAATCCCAAACATAATCAACCATGGTCTCTGGAAGTGGGTGAACTCTGTATAGAAGCCTGGAAAGTTCATCTGTTCTTGCCTTATCATCTAGTCCAGCTGTGTGAATGGCTGACTCGGATCTCAACCTATATGGGTTGCATGCAGCCATCAAGACAAGATTTGGTGCAAGCTTCCTTCCAAGACAAGAATGGTGACAAATAATGTCACTGAGAAGCCAAATGTGATCATTGGTATTGATTTCATCAAGAAAAAGCCAGACTTGTTCTTTGGTTTCACACAAGTTTAAAGCTTTGCTGTTTATGTCAGCTATTGTCTGAAGTATGTCTTCCTCTTCTATTCCAGCATGAATGGTTTTTACATTGAAATCAACTCCACATATTTCAGAAAGGTACTTAATTAGGGACGTTTTTCCACAACCAGTTTCTCCCATTACAATGACTGGGATGTGAGCTCTGATTCTCAGCACAATGAGAACCATTTTCAACAGGTTGTCAGGGGTAAGTGCATAATATTTTGCCATTTCTTGTAACTTTTCTTTCTGCATGCATTTTT
Source organism: Megalonaias nervosa (assembly GCA_016617855.1). Taxonomy (NCBI): domain Eukaryota; kingdom Metazoa; phylum Mollusca; class Bivalvia; order Unionida; family Unionidae; genus Megalonaias; species Megalonaias nervosa. Next base: position 32,844 of record JAECUM010005177.1, on the reverse strand, counting down.
GATTTGTTCGTGCAACCTTTTGTAAAACATCCTGTAATTCTTCTTGGTTCATCATGGCAAAGTCTGGAAGCTGCTTCTTCATCTGACTTTCAAATAAAGTCTTAATATGAGATGGAACATGTGATATATCCCTGTACAATACAGACAAGGTCTGAACATCTTGACTATGGAAAACGAATACCAGATGGTTGCTATCTTCCCATCTAATCATGCCTTCTACTCGGGCTGCTAATGAAGTTGCCAAGTTTGTTGAACCTGAAGATAATGCTGCTGTTGATCTTTGGGATTCTTTGCATCCCTTTATTGACCTTCCTGCAAAATCAACAGATACATCAACCATTGCCTTCACTAAATCAGTCTTTACAGTTTGTCTATTTTGTCTGCCCAACATAAGAGACAGATTAGAAATTCTAAAATAGCTGCTGTAAGATAATTTTTTCAACTGATCTGCAAGAACTCGAACAAAGGAGTTGATTAAGGTGTAGGACATGTCATCCTCATTCATTCTGAAATACTTTTGCAGAAGAAATATGCAATTCTCCATTGGTAGAGGTTTTAGTGCTTTTGTGCCTTTGAAAATGATATCTCTCTTATCAATTGTTCCATCTTCTACAGCATTTAAGTAATGGCAAACCACTTGCAAAGGACTATGTAATTCATTGCTAACTTGAAAACTTTCAAAACCTTCCCACCTGATGTTAATTCTCTTGAAGGATGTCACTATATGCAGAGAATTAGGCAGAGTATTGTTCATGGTGTTGGCAAGTTCTATGCAAACTGAACTAGTTGTGAGGAAAACAGATGTGGTGTATACAGAAACATAATGCAGTAGCAAGAGTTCAAACAATAATGTGTCCAATTCTTCTGAATCTGGGGTATTTCCAATGTCAATATGAAGAATCAAGTCTTTGTTGATGTTCAGTTTTGACAGCCTTTCAACTAAAATATGCTTGCTGAGAGGTCCACTGACATGCAAAGTAACACATTTCTTTCTGGTTTGATGTGCATGCCTCTTGATGGTTTCTGTTTTTCCCAAACCTGGAACGTCTGATGTAACAGTGAAGACTTCAGGGCACTCCTTCTGCAGACACATTTGTAAAGAAGCCTCTGTTATTGGATGAATACGTCTCACACAATCTGAAAATTCATGAAGAAATGGGTGATGCTCAGCTCCTCGAAAAATGATGGCTAGTAGGAATGTATCATCTTTTGGTAATTTTCGCAGTGCATCCACAAGCTGAAACTGATACTCATTAGACAACAGTTCTACATTTGCAAGACAGAACAGACTGTCACCTCTTCCGAATTTTGATGCTCCCAAACATCTCTTGAGAAGTAAATCTATTTCATCCCAGAGTGTTTCACTTCTACAGAATAGAATCTGATGTGCCTCTGGCATTGCCTTTGTATTACTTAGGTATAAACCAAGAGCTGTTCTCACCACTAGTTTGCTATTCTCATCTAATGAAACTATAAGAAGTTTCCCCTTCTGAACACACTCTGTCATATGAAGTGAAGATTCAGGTAATTCTATTGGATGTCTAACTGGCAAAAGGTTTTTGCAAGCCTGTTCAAGAGCCATCCCCATATTCATCAACATATCCTTATTAGATATGTTGGACTGTTCCTTTGTGAAGTACATGCAAACTGCTGCAATACTTGCATTAGGATGTATAAACTTCAAGAAAGTGTCAGCAGTCTTTTTCCCCTCTAGACTTTTAGTTTGAATGTAGTTATACCATGCTTGTATCTGGCCTCCAAGAAGAAAGTTCATATAGTAGTATTTTTCCCTGCATTGCATGATATCACTCTGCCATCCAATCAATTCCTCCTTCAGCTTCAGTCTACACTCTTCAAGCTGATCAGGCTGAACTTGTCTATCAAACCTGGTGAAGCTGAAGTGTCCTGCCAAATACAAACTTGTGCATAATTCAGCAATCTCCAAGGCCAGGTCTATGCAACTAACATATTTCCCTAAATATTCTTGTTTTTCTTCTTCTTCCTCAGCATTCTCTTTTCTTGCCGTGTTCATAAGCAGGAGAGCCCTGCTTCTCAAGTCAACTAAGCTTGCCTTTGAGTATGTTGAAATTATTTCTTTCTGCTTGTAGGACACAGTCAACTTACATTCATGGTATTTTAGACAAAAATTGAAATTTCCATAATGAATTATATTCTGAATAATTTCTCTTGTCCTTTCACTCCTATTGGCCACATTATTGTAGAGGGACTTGAGATTATGTAAGTTTTCCATGCAGTCAATGGTCTTTATGACAGCATCTTTGAAGAAAAACTCCTGGAATTTCACAGCAAATGATCTGAAAAACACATCTTGGCTCTGTCTAAAGTGGCTATCTTTAATTAGGAAGGGATGAAGAAAGCGTTTCACTTCAATCAGTCCAGACACTGTTGACTCCTTCACATACTTTTCTGAGACTTCTTCAACTGCATCAATGAGATTTCTTATATCTTCATCTACAATATCACCAAGAAAGCCTATTAAAGTTGAGGACTTTCCAAGGACATTTAGCAAGTCTACTGCATCTTCACTCAACATACATGAAGCATCCTGAACAGTTTTTACTGCATAATGAACTTGAATAAGTGAAATGGTGTCTGCATTGCCTTTAGCTAAATCATGAAATGCCTGTACAGCATTTTTGAACTCATCATCAACAGTATCTACCTTGAAAGCTGCAAGTGAATTTTTCATTGCTTTAACAGTCTTTTTATATTTTCTCAAGTTCCAGTAATCTAACAATGCTGATTTTGACACACTGTTTAATGATTTCCCTTTAAAATTCTCTATGTAATCAATTTCTTCTGGTATATTTACTCCAACCCTAAATATTTCCTGCACAAGTGATATGGGAAGATCATTTCCTTTATAGAAATCCTCCCAAACCTTCAAATACAGATCACATCCTTTTGTACAAAGATCTTTTAGAAGCACTAAACCCTCTAGAACTGGCATGCCATCTCTATCAAGAATATTCTGTATATGTGGGTCAGTCAAACTTTTGTCATCAGTTCTAATCTCCTGAGTCTCTTCCTTGATACCAGATCCACCAACATCACTTGTATCAACATCTTTTCCCTGTTTACCAATATTGTTTTCTATGCAAACCTTCCAAAACACATTTGACTTGCTTGGTATCTGAAGCTTCTCACAAACAGAGGGAACATGATCACATGGATGCCACAGTGTTTGTTTTATTTCTCTGATCGTAACATTTCCTGCTTTTAGTGTTTCATCCACCATATGTACTTTTTCTTTAACTGCCAATAGTCCCAAACTATCAGAGTCTGGAAAGTATTTTGTAATATTTCCCAGGGTACTTTTCACAAGTGCTATCGTTTCTCTCTGCTGAATCACACAACTACGGTAATCCTTTAAAACAAACTTGCAATATTCCTCAGAGAGACTATCATCAGACAAAAATGATGCAACATGAGACATGGTGTTTTCTGATGCAACTTTTTCAAGGAATCCTGCTGTTATGGTCTCATCCTTGAGAGACTTTCTCAAGGAGGAGAGGCATGCAGCTGCAGCAATATATGATGGATGCATTTTTACCTTTCGTGCAGATTCTCCTTGGACTTTCAGTACTGCTTTCCAAAAGTTCTGGTGAGGAAGCATGTAAAAAGCAGTTTCTTCTGATGGTCTGTCAGTCTTGAAAGAATAAGACTCCAATAATGTGGTAACCAGTCTAGCTTGCCAACTGAAATAAGACAAAAGTTACTATTTAACACACGCACACAAATCATTAACAATGATCTTAAGAAAACAGTTTTTATTCCACAGAAAACTAATTTGGTGCTGAAACTGCATAATGAGTCTACATATGAGGAGTGATAAACTGAAAATATTTATCCACATATGTCATATACATCTCAGGCAGCTGAGCCATAACTGTCCACTGTGTCTAGAAATTACCAGACTGTGCAAGAAGACATCTTGATAAATTTGTTCCTTATCTGAAAATCCAAATTATGAAAGTAACATTTTTAGTTAAGCAATTTTAAAAAGTGATGTAGAAAGCAGTGCCTAAAGATGTAGCAGTCTTCAAAAGGGCACTTCAGCAATGAAATTTGGATGAATGCTAAATAGAAACGTTTGTTGATTTTGTATTCAAGTGCATATGCACTTTAAAAATCAGACCTGTTGCAGTCATATGAAAGCATAGTACAACAAAGCACTTCAAATGATTAATTTAGCAGCTTCATCCCATGGGAATAATGATAAAAATAATTTCAAAATGGCCAATGAGGTGGCCATATAGGATTTAGGACCAAGCAGATATTATAAGAAGTCCTTGGTGAAAACCCGATGTCAATATGACTTTTTGTTCAAGAGTAGCTACAAGATTTTCAACATGGCTGATGTGTAAAAGTAGTAACGAGAAAATTGTGCTTATGGATGAATGGACAACAAACATCCCATCCCATACAATCTCATCTAAGATCAGCAGAGCTAAAAGCACAAATAATATTGATGTTCTTATTTAACAGCATTAAGGAAAACTGAAGTATTCATTTGGTGTGTTCAAATGCAAACATCTTTAAAGCAAATATTTACAACGGCAATTTTAATGCCGACATCTCATAGAATAACCTGGGTACTGTCTTGCATCAGACCAATAACAAGCAGGTCACTTGACTAGGATTAATTTGAATCAGATCAACCAAATCACGGCAGCCAAAAGAACATTTTAATGAAATAATATCTGCTGTGAAGGCAACAAACACTTTCTAATTTGATAAGAACAATGAGCCTTTGAATCATCAGAAACATCTTCAGCATTCTCAACTAAACAAGAGTCCACTGAAGCTCTACTTTCCTAAAAGAATTTCCAGGAATTCAAGATAAGACCATTTCTTCTTTCTAATTGCTGAGTGTTGAAACCATCTCAGATACTTTTGAGCAGTAACAAGATTTTCAAATTAGCCACTTTGGCAGCCATTACTGAATTTAAGATTGGAACCATTTTCAATGCTGACCAAACAGACAAGATTAAAAGTCTTTTTGGTCAAAAACCCATGTTAATATACCATCCATTCAGGTGGATAGCAAAATATTTTGCTTTTCAATATGACTACCATGGCAGGTCAATTGGCACCATTTTAATTTATAACCATATTGGATGTCAGATCAGCACCATTTTCATAAAGGACCAACTTGACATTATAAGAGGTCTTCCAGTGTAAACCCCATGTTCATATGACTATCCATTCAGGAGGAGTAGTTATCAGGTTTTCAAGATGGCCAATGTGGTTACCATAATGGATGTGCAAGGAGCACCATTTTCATTTAGGACCAACTAAACCACGAGATAAATGTGTGTATAAGGTTTTATGGTAATCCTCCATGTAGTTTAGAAGGAGTATGGATAACAAACTTGTGTTAATGAAAGGACAGACAATGGACTTCATGCCATCCCATAAACTCCTCTGGTTTATGACCAGAAGAACTAAAAATATAAGAATTTTCTTCAGTGAAATCATTAAGTATATAAGGTTAATGATATGGTTATGCAAGTATTACAGACTGAACACTACATTCACCTGCTTCAACACACACATTAGCCAAGAACAAAATACACTGAAATAATAATTTTAACAGCCATAATCCATCATTACTACTACTTTTCTCAACTGCAGAGTATATAATAATGAATCTTTGTAACTGCACTTTTTATGCCTTCTACTTAAAAATTTGCACAAAAACATCAAAATAAAATGTGGTAAAAAAATTAATAAAAGAAGGAAATGATCAGTGGCCTTTCTGTGTGATTATAAATAACTATACATTTATTTCTTAATCTTTGTTTTATTATTTGATGCCTCAGTTAAGGATTACCCAAAGTTAATCACCATTAATAACATATGCTTAGCAAAACAATGCTTTGGTCAATGGACATATCTAAATCATATCTTGGCATATTTTCAAAGCCATCTGAAATGGAAACCTCTCCAATTTTCACACAAGATTAAAATATAATACAAAAAACAATTAAAATAACCTGGATACCCATGTTACGTGTAAGATTATGATTTTAATCTCATTCATTTATGTTAAAAAATGCAATATTTTTTATCAATTGGCAAATGTAAATCTTAGTAACTAAGACCTTTTCTATGTATGAAAATTTTAAGGATTCAATGAAAAATACAAAGTGCTATGTACAAAAAATATAGTAAATTTAATTAATAACTATTTTATAGCTAGATGATATATAAAAAATTAAAGGATGTGAAAAATTTCATCAAATACAGTATTTTTCTTTACAACTATTCTCTGGAAATATATACTTTTTATAAAGCTGAGTTTGATGATGGCATGGCTCTGTATGAAATTTTCACCAAGTTTCCTCATGAAACAATTTAATGTACTGGTCTTCATTACTGTTCCAAACAGAAACTATACTTTTGCAGAGTTTGGTTACTGCTTTACATTAAGTTTTCACTGAGTTCCCTCACTGAAAAATATAAATTATATTTCCAGTTAGGTAACTGCATAATTACTGCTTCATATGAAACTTTCAAAGATCCTTTACAAAACAATCTTATGTTCAGTTCCTGTTCCCCATTTCTGCTTCTTTGTCCTACTGTATATTAAACTCACTTAACTGTTTCAATATATTGGTGTAATTCTCTCTCTCACACTCTAAAAGGGGCCCTGAGTGACCGAATGGTCTAAAGCACTCAATGTTGCGGATCACTGCCATCTCATCTCTGTCTGCGTGGGTTCGAGTCTCGGGTTCGGCCAATGTGGGTATGTGAGAAAGCTTGCCAGTAGCTCCTCGTGGGTCGTGGTTCTTTCTGGGGTTTTCCTGGGTTCTTCCTCCGCCATTTATACTGGCAGCCATGTATAGCCCATCTTGTGCTGCAAAATGGCATTAAATCCCACAACAACAACAACACTCTCTAAAAAACACACACACAGGAGTCATAAACGTTCCGTATTATTAATGAATTCGTCTTCACCTGATCATATAGTACTGTCATGCTAAACAAGATGCCCAAGTTTGTCTGATAGTGATCATCAGCCTTGCATAACTAGCCAGCTGACCAATTTACTGAACACTTATTCGGTATTGTATGAACACAGCCTAGCTATCTCCCAGACTATATCATGTTGATTTTACCTTTGGTCATGATAAATGTAACCCCAGATCTTGATGATATAAACCCATTTACCAAGTTTTTGATAAACTGAATGAGATACCAGTATATAGTCTCTATATCTAGAAAGGCAGCAAGATAAGCCAATCAGATGCAATGCATTTCATTAATTATGTGCAAATCTCACTTATTTTATAAAGAGAGTTGCTAAAATGTTGACAGACGCAGGAATCAAATGCAAAATCACCTCTTTAATATGCAGTGGCTTGCTAATAATTTTACTCGTCCAAGAGCTTGGTGATTTAAACCTATTTATTAAGTCAGATCAAAACTGAATCAGAAATGCAGTCATAAGAGAGGTAACAAGCTCAGCCATCAGACTGGCATAGATACAGTGCATTATAAAACTAATGCAAAAGCTTGATCATAAAGTCTATATTCAAAGTTTAATCAAAATCCGACAGTTGTATTTATCAGACATTTTAATTATGTAATACTTACCTGCAATTTTACTGCATTGCTACATCTTCTCCTGTCACTAGTCCCTAGTCCAAGGACATTATTGTGTCCTCCTATTAGTAAATGGACGTCAAGAATAAGAAATATCCCCATCCCCATCTGGTTCTTTAGTCTACTTTCAATATCTAGAATACCCTGTAACATTCTTCTTGGACTTAGTCTGAGATTGAAGGGCATAAGAACAGTAAGAGAGAAAACTGAGTAGTATTAGCAGGTAAGTATTACATAATTAAAATTAGTTTTGCCTGCACCTAAAGACTAACTTTCAAATAGCAGTAATACATTATGAACTCACTGTTGAATTTGCCACTCTTGTGGGAGGCAGACTGCCTAAGACATGATGTCAAGTAAACTTACAATTATTGTCAATGGGATGTTCTACTGCTGAGGCGATGATGGCCTGATGCCTTGTTCAGTTGATATAATTGGGCCCAAAACATAAATACCCTTCCTCTGATGTGACACTTATCAAAAGTAAAATGGCAGGAAAATGGAGCAAGATTGCCTGATGGCAGCTTTCATGACAATCAATGAATGATTCAAAAAGGCCCAAGTTGCAGTGGCAGCCTTGACCTCATGGACTTTGATGTTTATGAAAGAGTGATAAAGTCTTTTGATAGTCCAAACAATCTGCCTCAAGATGGTGGTTGCTGAAATATCAGGTACATTCTGAAGGGAGGAAAAAATTGTTATGATGCTTCTTTTCCTCTTCTGATTTAAACAGAACTATAAGGCCCTAACTGGGAAAAAGAGTATATCTTGATCGTCCCAAGCACAGACATGATTGAGACTGGGGATTTCAATTAGAACACGAGTTACCAAGGTTAGCCAGTTCTTGGCCAGAAACACAAGTTCGTAAAAGAAAAGAGCATAGTTACAGCACAGCCCACATGTATTTTCAGAACTCCACGCATCATGATGGAGGACTTAATCCATACCACTTTCGCTCTGCAATAACACTCTGTGATGGAGCAAATTTTTTACTAACAAATCACTGCTACACCTTGGCTAGCACGCTGATGGCATCTCCACTGTGGAGCAGCTGATCAGCATTATTGATTGACATCTGAACAGCCAATCATGAAGACCAATCATGAAAAGACCGACATGTCATGAGTGATTAACAATCAAATACCATTTCACCAATCAGTGATCCTTATTTCGATCATGTATATGGGCAATAGAAATTAATTTGAAAAGTCTTGTATATTTTGTACAATTTGACGTGAGGCCCACCTTGTTAAGTTCACAAAAGAAAAGAGCATAGTTACCACTAAAACCTAAACATCCCTTTTCCACTGATAATACATGAATTTCACCCTTCTCCTTGATGATGCTTGGGCAAGTATAAGGAAGTTTAGATAATGAGCAAGAGACTGGTTTCTGCAGCTCAAAGTACTTTACCAGTTCTGAAAGATGTGGATCTGATCCTATATTGGAGCCCAAAGAGAAATTACGAGATTTAGAAAGGCCTGAACTATAGCCCATAATGGTAGACATTGAGCAATCTTTTCTATCTAAATGAAAAAAAGACAATCTGCAACTGCAGTTAAAGGAAACAGATAAGAGCAACATATTTCTATTCCATTAATGACAAAAAAATTCTCCACTTGGTATCATAAACCTTGAAAGAAACAAATCCAACTTATCCTGATTGGAGATTAGAACTAGACAGCTCACTGTCTCCCAAAGGAGGTACCCCTCAAAAGGGCATGTCTGAGGATGCTATGCATCGACCAATTGTCAAAGTACTAGAGGGTGGGAACCCATTGGGGCCCTTAAATCAGCTGCCACTACAGTTATAAAGGCTCTTAGAATGGAAGCTGATTAAAAGGAAGAACCTGAAATTGGAAAATAAATTTTACCAGACAAAACCAAAGAATTGTATTTTGGCTGCATAGAAGGGATGTGAAGATAAGTATCCTGGACACCTAAAGAGCCCAGTTTAACTTGATGGCATTCCTGAAGTGGTTGTTTAGATCTTGTACCACTCTAATCCTACAAGACAAAAATAAATGATTAGTTGAAACCTTCTCCTCTCATAAAAGCGAAGATTCAGGAATAAAATCCTGGACTAGGTATGTTCTTTAACATCTCTACTGCACCCTTTCTGAGTAGACTGTAAGTAACCTCTCCACAGTGAGACAAAGGATATGGAAATGGTAGGACAAATGGGGATCCTTAAAAGAGATGGAGGGTCCTTAAAGAGAAGCCAGTTACCCTCTTGATTATTGTTGCAAGAGTCCATACATTGTCCAAGAGGTCCAACCAAGGCTCTAAATAAAGGGCTTGGTCCAAGACTTACTGGGATGATTGGAAGAATGGGACTTGGCAGGATAGTGTGTGACTCTTGAGGAACAACTGCCTCCCTCCTTAGAGAAGGGGGAGGGGTCCACAGACTTCCTCTTCTGCCCCCTCCAACCACCCTGTCATGAGTGAGATCAGTGGCAAGTAGTTTTTAAACTGGGACTGGATTTGGTTCTGACGACTGTCTTTTTTAAAATTTTCAGGAGGTGCTGGGCCTTCTGGGATGGGGGCATTTCTTTAATTGCTGGTTTATCTGGTCGGTCAGGAGGCAAGGGATTGGTGTTGCTGATCCATCACTGTAAGGATTAGCTCTGTGAATAGCATCTCTGCATCAAGAGATGCAGCCTGCAAAATACTTTAGCTTCATTCCATCAAGTCCTTTGATGTCTCCAGGGCAGCATCTATATGGAGGTGAAGGTGCTCTGCATCAAGAGCAAGTGTCTTGGGCACATGTGCCATGCATATAAACTTTTGGCTAAGTCCCAAACCCCATCAGGCCATAAACAACAAATGTGGCAGCAACCCATGTGTACACATGATAATATTTTATGCCCACATTTACCAACACATTGAGAAACTATTGAAGGCTGAAAGGAATATAAGAAATAAAAAAAATATAAACAGGAACAACAATTAGGTAGAAATTAGTTACCCTGACACCAGTTACCATAAGACAGATAAAACACATGAAGCACCTCTTTGTCAGCAGCCTCAAAACCCTCAAAATCAGTTGAAGTAGACACAAATATGGGTAAATAAAGGACTTGGGAGGATAAACAACTACACCTCTCCCTCAGTAACTCACACACAAAAAACATAGATCACAAGATAAGCAAGGGTGCAAGTTTACTGGGGAGACCAGAATAAGAACAAAGGAATGGAGAGAGAGAGAGAGATGTAAGGGAGCAGTTACATTGTTAAATACTTATTTAATAATTGTGTTGAGAGTAACTGAATAAATAACTCTTTATGACCGAGTTGTTTGTTTTTCTTTTTAAATTACCTTTCATTTCAAGATAAACAATCTGAAAAGATCGTTAAAAACAATATTCTAAAAAGTTTCATATGTATCTCTGAACACACTGTGTATTATATCACTGCTTTCTGTGCTGAAATGGACACATTTAAGTTTTTGTTCATTCAGAATTAAATGAGATTTCTTTTTGCAGAGAGTTAGACATTAATTTTGAGAAACAATGCAGAAACTTTTAAAGGGGTGACTTGTCCTCAGTGAGTCAGAGTTGCACTTTCCCAAAATGATCAAGCCAAAAGGGTAGGGATGAAATGATACACCTCTGCCGCATATTGATACGATCCACAATGCACAGCCTACTATACAACACATTATCAATACGCATATCAAATTTCATGGTCTTTTCATAGAAGGTCTGTCATTTGTAGGGAATTGCCATTTTTATGTTGTTGTTTTCTTGGGGTTTAATTCCATTTTTTAGCACAAGATAGGCTATACAATAACTGGCAGAGGAAGAACCCAGGAAAAGCCCGGGAAGAGCCATTGACACACGAAAAACTACTGGCAAGCTTTCTTCTGTACCCATATTAGCTGAGCTGGAGACTCAAACCACAAAGACAGAGGTGAGATGGCAGTAATCTGGAATGATGACTACTTTAGACCACTTGGCCACTCAGGGCCCCAGTCATTGTTTATGTGTTGACATATTGGTTGTTTGTTTATTAAGAATATTACATAGGCTTATCATATGTTCATCTGCCATTCTCATCCTTGACAAGATATAAAAAGAACTTCCAAACAGACAACTGTTAGGTGTCAATGATTTTCATTCAACCTTTTGGCCATTTCAGGCTGCTCAATTTTATCAGGTGCAGGACTCATATTGGTCACTATGCCCCTTGTTTTGCACATGAATGTTTTTAAAATATTTTGTTAACAATTTTATATCTTTACTTAAATTTGGAAGTCAATTCAGTGCCATCTACTGCAATTTCCCTGTACAAAGGAAATCTTATCTAGAGGATGTCCAAGTGTGGAAGCAGAGATAACTAACAACCAGATCCTCCACACTGTACTTCCTGCTGATGCAAAAGAACTGCTGTGGCCAAAGACAATAATTTCTGCCAGTGAGAAAAGAAATTTTGAAAACACCCACTACCCTTCCACATATTAAGGTGACTATAACTTGTGCAGTATGTGTTCTGTCCCCTAGCTGACTCTGTGCTAATTTTTTTTAATCCTGTCAGCACATTCAGTCACTGATCACTTATGTCAGTGTAAAAGGATACATTAAAAACTTGTTCCCTGCATATGATTTAAGTACTTTACAGGTCATGTAATAGCCACTTTAGCATGAAGTTTATTGCTCTGTATCTAAACTGACCTAGTTTGGATGCCAATATATCCTGTGTGTGACACAGTGAATTCACTAGTTAGTTCTGATTGGTGGTTAATATTTTACTCTGGACATGAACAAATAATAACCACCAATCAGAGTCAGAGGTTACGGATTTCTATGCATGAACACAGTATAAGTATAGCCCTGAAATTTAATGGAAGTACTGGTAGACAAGATGTGAAGCAAGAGAAACTTCATGTAATGGGGTTATTAAATGATCAGTAAAGTACTTAAATCATAAATAAGGAACAAACACATTATCAGTGGCTTAGCATGTTGATAGGATATAATAATAGCACAAAATTGGAGGAGTTGGGATGTGGAGGTATATTTCAAACCATAGGAGTTAGCCTATGGGTATCGATATGGAAAAAGTATTGATACATTTATATATCGTTTCACCCCTACAAAATGGATAGATAGATAGGGAAAATCAAGACAAAACCAGTGCAAAATAAATACAACTATATTATTAAGTGGAATGTCACAAAAAATTGACAACTTACATAACTTACATTTTGTCCATAATGCTTGACATTTTAAATCCATTTATATGATAAATCTGTGATTTCTATTATTGGTCACATACCAGTATATAACATACAGTTATTGAGTAAGAGGTGTACTACTACTACTACTACTGCTGCTGCCACCACCACCTCACTACTTCTATGAAAATTGTGTATTACTTACTCAGCCTTGAGCCACACATCTCTCCCACATACATCCATTAGAATATTCTTTGGGTCTTCTGAGCCACACCTTTCCTTCAGCAGTCTTTCTAAATGATGCTGGAAAATTTCACGAGCTAACTTTAAATTCCCTGTCGTACTGAAAACTTTATCTGCCATTTTTCAACAAATCAGCAGGTTTTAAGTATTTTATTTTCATTGTGTACAGTTTATTTTCAAGTTTTCTAATAAGGTCTGCATTATTTCCAGCCTGCTGTAGCTGAATGGCATCACATATATAGGCATACATTGGGACTGTGGAGTCAGAGAACCAACCACTTCGAATATGTTTGTCCAAAGCAGTCTCAAACCACTTTTCCACAACATCATCAGTTACTGTCAGAAATTTTTTACGTTGAGTCAGTGTTTTCATATATTCATGAATTGCTCTGATACCAGATTTAGCAATGATCTGAAGCAAGGCTTTCATATTAGGTCCATCTACAAAGAGCATTTCATCCTCACAGAAATCTTGGTAGTCACTGCTAAAATTATATGCCTTCTCTAACAAAGCCAGAAAATGTTTTTCAAATGTTCCAGTAAGTCAGTAAGCTTTCCCTCTTGATATTCTTTCAGAAAGAGACCAATATCATTACTGTTGGCATGTGTTAAAGCACCAGTCTGTATCTTTGTAACAAGGATATCCACAACTTTTTCTCTTAAGTCCACTAAATCTGAAGTCCTTTCAAATATTTGGCTGTGCACTTTCAATGCTACTGGAAGAGGCAGATGTTTTAGTAATTCAAGCAGAAATTCTGGGCCTTTTTCTGATTCTTTTTTAAGAATCCTTTCTCTTACTTTTGCACAAATCTCCAATGTCTGCTCCATTGATTTTTCATCAGCAATTACAATAGGCTTCTTCTCTTTAACAAACTGATGTATTTCTTCAAGGAACTTTGCCTCGGATAGAAATGGAAACATGCAAGTCATCCACTGTATTAGACAAAAGTTTGTCTTGAATTTCATCCTAACGACATGGTATGATATGTCAGACAAGCATTTGATACATGTTGATGGTAAGTTACCTCTGTTTAGGAGACATACAGTTTGAAATAGCTTTGTTAGCAAATCCTCTTTTGCAGTGTCAAGAAAACTGTAGCACTCCAGCTTTGCAACAAGTATTGCAAAAAGAAGAGTATTTTCACTGTCTTTTAAAATACTTTGTGTTTCCAAGCTATTAATAACTTTCATTTTCTCCATTCGGTTTAGGTTAAATCCTGTATCTGCAACAAGAGCTTCCACTTGTAAAATGCTGTCTTTAATGTTTTCCTTGCAGTGTTGCATAATGTGTTGGATGTGATCTACGACTCCCTCACTACTTACTTTCTTCCAAAACTTTCGCTGAATGGTTGAACTGTCCAATATGTGACGAACTTCATCTCTCCTGACCATTTTATATGGTAAAATCTGACCCTCCATCCTCTCCATACCGAAGTGGTATACAACTTGATAGTTCATGATATTGGGGTTTAGATGAATTCTCATCTCCCACAGATGTCTGCTGTGTTTTACTGGTCGTAGTATTTTACCATGTAGTTCTCTCAAGTTGCTTTCCATGAAAACTGCCAAGATATCAGTCTCTTTGACAGGTAGGTATAGGTAGAAATGCTTAAGTATTACCTGCAAGGAAATGTATATAAATGTATACTCTGTCATTGATGTTCAAAACAATACACCAATAGGTTTCACATACTTGAGCTGACAGAAATATTCAATAATTTATAGCATCATATTTATTCCCTGACAGTATGTACCATAAGAATTATTTCTTCCAATCAATTTTGTTCCTGATTAAAACAACTGTAATACATTGCCAATTGATTTAAATTTTAAATCTGAATAAAAATTTACAAGAAATCTCCACAGAACATTTCAGAGATGAAAATTAGTTGCAAAGTAATGTCTAAAAATTGATAAATTGATCAAGAATCACATAGTGGCCAATGAAATAAACTGATTATTTAATGCTGCAACTGCTGGTGTGTGTATTTCTCAGCAAGGTTTAGATACAGTCCCATGTCTAAAAACTAGATTTCTGTTTGATGAATAACAATTCCCAAATGTATCAAGAAAAAATGCCCAAGTCCATAAAGTCTAAATAGCTCAAAAACCTAATCAGGTCATCTGCATGTCCACATGAACATGTATACTAAACCTCATTTGCTTAGAGTAACTCATGGGTAGGTAAATATGAAAAAGTTAAACAAGTCCACTAGAAAGAAAACCAACCCAATTTGCCTTAGTGCAGATAATTTTTGTTGTGAAAGGAATTTGTCCCCTAATTTGTTTCATTTTCTTAGTCTTTTCCAGCTAGATACATGCTGGATAGGTGGAAAAACAGACAAAAGCATTAAAATATGGAAGCTGATGAAATGTGAGCAGCAAAATGCACATCTGAAACAAACTTGTTCCATATGTGTACTAAGATTCATAGAAATATCTTGAACAATTTTTGGACTTACGATCTGAAAATGAAAGTGTGAATAATAATAATAATAATAATAATAATAATAATAATAATAATAATAATAAAGACTTTATTTAAAGAAGGTAACTCAATTAGTTACAGAATTAATCTACCTTGAGGCCTTCTATCTGTTATATACAATATATACAGTATATACAACATGATGTGAAGAATCTGGCTTGACACTAGATAATTACATGATTTTAAAAATCAAAGTATCAAGCCTGGAACATATACACAGGCATCTGTGAACACATAAACATATATAAAATATAAAATATCATCCTGCATTGAAAAATTCAACTGTGAAAATGATGCAAAATTACAGAAAAGCAGGCGGTATTAATTGAACCAGAACTGTTCAATTGTCTGAAGATTTCATCCATTTGAGGCATTGATTATGAAAAGAAGAAATACTAGGTGCCTGCCTTATATCATTGGGAATGTTGTTCCATACCAGTGGACCAGTATATTGAAAACCTTTTTTTAAACAATTCTCTCTTTGGCCTTGGTATAATGTAATTTTTACTTCTTATGGACCTTAAATTTGGAGTACCATCAGCATCTCTTTGGTGAAAGATATTGCTTAGATAGACGGAATGGCTTTTCTGGATACTTTATACATCAATTTGGCCTTTCTAAGAAATATTCTTTCATGTATTTTTAAAATCTTTATATTATTCTTTGCATTCTGGAAATTGTCTATACACTGATCTAGAATTAAATGGCAAGCACTCTTTTGTTGTCTTAAAAGTGTTCTTGTATTTAAATTAGAGGAACTACCCCAAATTACATTACAATAGTTCATATATGGCTGAATATAACTTTTATAAAAGATGACCCTATACTGAAGAGGAATGTATGTTTTGATTTTCCTCAGTAGCCAAAGATAAAAATTGACCTTTTCTGAAACAAGTTTAATGTGAATAGACCAAGTAAGATTGTCATCTACGAATACACCAAGAATCTTATCATGAGAGGTCATATTAAGGCTCACATTGTCAAACAGAATCTGGAGTTTGTCGCTATCTAGCCTTGCTTGTTTTTGTTGCGTTGTAACTAGTAGGGCTTTTGTTTTTCTGTATTTATGATCATACTGTTTTCCTTGCACCAAACTTGAAGTCTGTTGAGAGCATCTTGTCAGTTATTTTCAAGTACTGTTTTGGTTTTACCCATCTCACACAGTGTAGTATCATCTGCATAGAGGTCAGTGGAAGAAATTGAAGTTCCAATCTTAAGAGGTAAGTCGTTGATAAACAGAATGAATAACAGAGGTCCAAGGATAGAGCCCTGTGGTACTCCACAATTAATATTTTTACTTTGAGAAAGTTGACCATTTAAAAATACTTTTTGCACTCTATCGGTTAAGTAAGAAGTAAACCAGTTTAGGGAGTTTTCACTGCATTAATACATTTTTAGTTTTTCAAGCAAAATTTCATGGTCTACAAGATGAAAAGCTTTACAAATATCAACCATAATAGTGCCTACCATTTCTCCTTGATCTAATGCTTTCAGCCATTTGTCAATCAAAGATACAAGCACAGTTTCACAGGAGTGATTCTGTTGAAAGCCAGACTGATTATCATGAATAAGATCATAAGTGTTCAAATAGTTGAGAAAAGATTTGTGTACATGTTTTTCTAGTAATTTGGAGAGACAATGATGGCTGGACAGATTAACAGACAAATGGATCAAAATGTTAAAAAAATACTGAAAACATACTGGGAGGGGTGCTAATTTATGTTATGTAACATTTACCTGCTACTATTGCATTGCAAGTTCCCTTTCCAGTCCCCATTCCATGCTAATTATCCCCTGCTACAATTAGTTCTGGAGGGCCAGAAGTGTACAGAACATATCTGACTCCTTAGTCACAGCTAAGGAAATACCATCCTCTTTTGACTTGGATCTAGAATACAGGACATCAAAGTGGGGTGGGAGGATGAATTTTTGCAATAGTAGCTGACAAGTATTACTAAAACTACTCTCTCCCTCCCCCACCAAACAAGAACTATGTTTTAAAAGCAATAATACAATAAATGCTACTATTGCATCGATCAGTTTGCCAGTCAGGGGGGACGCTGATGGCCTCATAATATTTACCTTAAAGTTTACAGTAATAGTGTTCATTGCTGTAAGCTGGTTGAAGCTTGGGACATATGTTGTGCAATCTCCATACAGCCCAATGCCAAAATACCTTCGCACTGATGTGCCAAAGCCTGAAGGTAAAGGAGAAAGTAGTGTGAGGCCACCATAACTGGACCAAGATGTAGCAATATCCCTAACTTCATGAGCTTAATTCTCATAAAATAATGGTCCTTCTCATTGACAGAATAATAATCTCTCTTGATAGCAAGGACAAGCAACCTGGAAACAGTAGCCATCAAAATATCTAATGAACCCTGAATAAATTGGAAGATATGTTTCTGACCCATCCTTCATAAGAAGCCAAATAAAACCTCAAGACCCTAACTGGGCACAGGAATCTATCTTGATCATCCCCAGCACAAATAGGTCTTAGACTGGGGATCTCAACAGGAAGTGCAGTTATCGAATGTAGCCAATTCTTTGACAGAAATACAGGTTGGCAAAGAAGAGAACTTGAAACACAATTGCCTAATTGTAAACATCACTTTTATACTGACAAGGCATGAAGATCGATCCTTCTCCTTGCTCATGCTAAGGACAGCTGTAAAACAGTCTTAAGGGTAAGGTTCTTGATGGAAACTTCACCTAAAGGTTGATAAGGTGGTCTTGACAAAACCCAAAGATTCCATATCAGCATTAGTGAGTGTGATTCGTCTCTGAAGCTCAACATACATGACAAAATCAGAAAGATGAGGGTCTAACACAATGTCAAAAGCCCTAGAAACCTTGAGTGTTCAAACGTGCTGCACTACAGCCCCTAACAGTGGAGACTGAACATTCTCTTTCCTCGAAAAGAGAAGAAAACATGCAAATGCACTCAAAGGGGACTGTGTTACCTAGTACAGCAATCAGTGAAGATTCTCCAACTTTCATCACAGCACTAGACATAGATTGCCTTCTAGCCTGGACAATGCAGTTAACAACCTTGCCTGAAAACTGGTCCTTGTAGATCAATTGCCTGAGATGAACCAAACACGAAGGGGAAGAATCTGTGGGTTGTTTTTGTGGGGACCCCCTGTGCTATGACAGCAAGCTCCTCCTCTCTGGTAATCTCAGATCTCATCTACCATCATGCCAAGTTCATCACTGAACCACTACCACTGGGACGACTGGAACTCTAACAGGATGAGCTGAGCAGTGGAGATCCTGGCTTGGTGGAGCACCTGCAGAATTATTTTGAATGGTGGGAAGGCATGCATATACAGATGACCCCACTTTAGACTAAAATCATACACTGCCTAGGCTATCTGATCTGGTTTTGTTGAGATATAAAATGGGAAGACACTGTTGGAGAGGGCATGACTTCATAAGGCATACCACCTCCACCCTTGAGGACGGGGGAGAAGTCCATAGACTTCCTCCCTTTAATCTTTCCAACACCTCAGCTAGCAAACAATGGGCCAGAGGGGGCTCTAAACTGAGGCTGCTTGCAAGTCTGTTCTTGAAGAACTTGGGAGAAGGTCCCATAGGGCAGTCAAGGTGGGCCTCTTTCAAAGGGCCTGGAGCTGCAACTAGGGACCTGTTATGCTGGTCCCTCAATTCCTGTGATGACACCAAAGGGATGAGGCCTCTGAAGAGTGTCTCTGCCTCAAGAAATGCAGACCTTAAAAGGCTCTTGTTGTGATCCGCAAAACCTTCAATGTCCCCAAGGCATCATCCTGCAGAGGTGAATAAGCTCAGCAGACAGTGCCATTGACAAAGAAAGTACATAATGTGATGTCTTCACTATGGTCTCCAGCAAAAGCACCAAAGTGCAACTGGAAACAATGATTCCCCTTTTAGGAGATTGAAGGTGGCTACCAAAAGAAGATTGATACGCAATGCAATTATCACAAGTGCATGGGCTTTAAGTATCAAGGCCTCCAAGGTTTAACCATGACACAAGTCCAGGCCCCAGCTGATACCCCCCCTCCCCCTTGTGACACAACTGAGTTCAAGGGAGGGGACTTGAAGGGCCAAGCGAGCAAATGGATTCCACAGCTTGAGGCAGAAACCAAAGCTGAAGCATACCAGAGAGGTCAGACCAACACTTTTGCTGCTTTGCAAACTCTTGTCCCAGGAACTTCTGTGCAAGCTTTCATCACTGCAGACCTCAGGAGAAACAGAAAATCTACACAGGTTGCTGCCTCAGAGAGCTGTTCCAGATTGGATAGGATCTTTATGCCCTCAGCGCAAGAAGGCTAAGAATCCATGCCTGCGGAAAGGAAGCAGTAATCTTTGTAATATCCAAACTTCCTCCTCCTCTTTCAACACCTGCCTCAACAGGTGAAAAAGAGCTGAAGAATCAATGGAAGTGGGAGAGGTCATTGCCACCAGTACCTTTGATTGAAATGACATCCTTATCCTGATCCTGTTGAAGAAACAAGACAGGCCTGTCCCTCCAAGTATCTCTCTTGAGAGGGAGATGTCAAAAAGGGAGCATTCCTGATCCCAAAGCTGTTCATGTGGGCTGATGGGACTAACCCTATCAGTGGATTTCCTAAGCAAATTAGATCAATGATCCCTCCTAAATTGTCTAAGGGATGGTTGGAAGCCACTCTCCTTGAAGTGAACCATGGCAGGAGGGACAGAGCTTGTCATTGGCCTGTCACATCTTCCCAACCATGAAACCTAGGCAATACAGGAACTCTGTGTGTGTGTGAGAATCCAATCTCCATCTGCAGACTGATAATCGAACATAGGTGACCAGTGACCACTGCCTGGTGCCTGGTGGTCTGAAAATGATAATCTGATTGAAGAGTCGTCCCTCACTGGCATCATAACGAGTGTGAGGGATCTTTGGCCCTTAGTTTATCTCTGAATAATAGAAGCAGTAGTATTCAACAACAAAGAAAGAGATACAGATCCCTTTTGGGGCACATGGGTGTCTTCCACTTCTTCCTCCCCCTGTATATGCAGCAACTTTCAGCAAAGTCCCACACCTGATCAGGCCAAACGCAGACCTGCCAACCCCGACGCGTCCGTCTCAGTAAGGCAGCTGATTTTTTTCCGTAAGATTGACCAGTTTTCAGTAAGGTGTAACAAAATATCAATAGCTGCTATTGTAAAGCTGGAAAACATAATTAAAAGATTAGCGCAATGACGATAACATTATGTTCAACTGAAAAGTTTGTAAAGTACACGTAGACCTTTTTTACCACTAGTACAGTTACACAAACTTTAGTTTCAAACCCTATGCAACTCAATGGCTTGTTGCTATCTCTTAACTTGACGTAATTCTTGGAAATTCTTTTCCATTTCATATGACAACGGCAATCATATCTCCCGCCACAAGACGTACTCAAATTGGCACATGATGTCCAATAAACGTAATTGTGTCCTTTCCATCTTTTATTCACAAGAATCTGAATATTCCTTTTTATTCTTCTGTGTTGATTATTAACACTTCTCTTGAGGCTTATTTTCCCTTTCGTCTTAAACATGCATCACTTTCGGGATGCCATTTTTAAAAAATTCTATAATCAACAGTTTGATCATGCAGATGCTTTGCATGAACAAATAGGTGCAGTGTAAAGCGTCTGGTATGCTGCTGTAAAGTTAGTCTGGTTCCCTAACTAATTTCACTAATTCTAATATGAAACCCGGATCCAAATAAAACACAGATGAACCAATTATCCGGATTTTTTGGCAACAATCGTTTTTCTGTAGTTTTTGCTTGTATGCTGCAAGTTCGCTGTCTGCACATGCACACCCTGTGCATGCTGAGCAAGTAGTGCCCACACTTGCCCACACCCTGCAATATTATGAACTCTGAAAGATAAAAATTCATGCAAAACAAAAAATCTAGAACTGAAAAAGGGTAGACAATACTAACCCTAGCGTTGGAACAATGAAGGGAGATTCAATTTAATGACACACTGCTTCCTCAACAAGAAACAAAAAAACATATTTACAAAATGAACACAGATTACACTCACATAAAGGAAAGACCAAGAAGGCAAGCACTCAATGAAAAAAATTAGGTGAAATGCCAACAAATATGTTTAAAGCGGAGAAAGAAAGCAAATTTTGATGTGCAATATTGCACAAGTGTAATGTATATATCATTGAGGGAAAAAAAAAGAGGATGGTATTCCATACATTGGCTATGACTAAGGAATCTGAATGGGATCATGCTCTTTTCAGTTCAGGCCCTCCAATATTGATTGCAGGGGGAGACAGACAAGGAGACCAAAGCAGGTGAGGTGTCACTGCTATTAAAAAAAGCTGCTTGAATGTTTCTCTGTTTTTTGTATCTGCATCTTTGGCAACATATCAGCACCATTTATGCTAAACTATAAGACCTCAATGCTTCTTACTGTTAGATTTGGTTAAATGGACTGCTCCAAAATATGCAGAATGCTCTGCCTACTCATCTGCATATCTAGTTACAACTGGCATATTTCAAAAACTCCGGAACGAGTAAAATAAAATTTAAGAGTATATTGTGAAAAATGCATGAAACTAAGATAACCAATGCCCAAGTTACTGCGAGTTGAATTGTACATGTTATGTAGTTAATTCTACATCTGTCCTACTTGGAGGGCAATATCATAATTTCCTGCCACCAGACTATAGGACAATGTTCACCAATCTGGTAATCAAATTGATTAGCAGTGAATTGGATTCTCTTTTATGAGATTGACAGCTGCAACCCATTGCTGAGGGGTCAATCCTGATGAGCAGATTTTGCAAGAAAGCAATTTTATAGTTTTCCATTTTTAATAACAGTAGATGTATCTAATTTGCATAAATTTGAAAGGGCTTCATGCCAGGATACTTTCTCTAACATTTGGACAAATTCTACAGAGACATTTTTTTATGAATATCCCTGTAATTTCAAGATTTTTCTATTTTTAGTAATGTGGCCAGGTTTTTATATATTTTTAGTAACAACAGGTATATTTAATGCTCGATCAACATTATTAGAAATAAATCAAAGCCCCTTTATCTATCCAATTTTGTTAAATTCTGTTTTAAAATTAGTGGTTTTTGAGAAGTAGTTGTTTAAAAGTTTTCCTGCTTTTATTAATGACAGATGTATTTGATGGCAGATGGGCAAAGTTGTAAGTTTTACAGCTCTTTATGAGAGGGTGATTTCTATCATATTTGGTCTAATTTTGTTTAGTTTTAAGAAGAAACATCATTTAAAGGTGTTTCTATTTTTATCAACAGCAACCATATCTGATGGTGACCTGGAATCATGTGCCACTGGCTGAAACTGGTAGAGTAGGTTTTGAGAAGTTGAAAACTACAAATGCTGATAGATGATGCACAGAGGATGATACACGACGGACACTATTCCATACTAAAAACTTACTTAGTACTCATAACCAGATGAGCTAAAAACAACTTTTCCATTTTGTGATCAGAAGTTCTTACATTCCTTCTTGTCTTCCAGGTATATGATGTTACTCTTACTGCACGATACTGAAAACAGACTATTTCATTAATTTTGTATACTTACACAATCACTTGTCTCTATGCTTGTGGCTGCACCAGTTTGATTTACACTTTGGTTGGGATCAATCTTCTGTGAACAAGAGCAAGATATTTCAGCAAAAAATATTTGCTTCATTATAATTCTACAAGTGACTCTGTGCCACTAACTACGTTTCAAACTGGGCAGAAACAATTTTGAGCTATTTTCCAATAAACTAAACTTTAGGACAAAATCAGTATGGCTTGTCAGTTCTGTGTTTTATAAAATTCAAAACCTTTTTGCCTCACTTGAAAAAAATGGTGGAGGAACACATGATGTTAAATCAGCAGAAGCCATTAGAACTGTACAATAATGAAATAACACTAAAGCAAGAATTCTTATCAAAACAGGTTGTACCATTATGTAATTCAAGTAAAACAATAAATCCTGACTTGACAAACCATTTTTTTGGGGAGATCACCAGTCATTTGTAAACAGATTCTTTAATGCATGGATATAATATATCGATCTCTATTAAGAGGTTACCATCCTGTCTGAATGAAACTGGTTGGTCTATGAAAAGAAAATCAAAGCTGTTTCCTACGTAAGGGGAAATTTTCATATTCTTAAACTCTCCACAATTTACCTTTTGAAATCTAACCTTTTCATTTTTGTGATTTTGAAATATTTCAATTATTCTTTTAGGTTTAATTTTGTTTTTGTAATTAGTGACCAATTGAAAAAGATATCAAAACTTAAAACCACACAAACATTTCCTTAATATCTTTACCCTCTATATTCAAATGCCAAAAAATAATTAAAGATTTTTATGTCCCAAAACATGCAGAAAAAAGAAAATATTTTTTTTTAGATGATCCAATAACTTATGTTTTGGGTGCTGTGGAGGCATGATTGACCACTATTTTTGTTTCTAGAGTTAGCTAATTAATGGTTGTGTTTGCATGATGAAATCGAAATCTTTGCATTCATTATGTGAATCAATTGCTTTCGACTTCTATTATGTAAATGCTATTGTTCCAAACAGCGAATACCTACACATATTGAAACAACAGTTTGTTAATATCATAGACGTTTGAGTTGTCAAAACTGCTAAGCATGATAATCTCATTGTATACAAGATGAAACTGTTTCACTTTTACCGTTTATCACTTTTTTGAACAGACTGTAAATGACAATTTAAGTCCTCATACAAAGAATCCGAGAAATAATGTTTTCTTTATTAAAATTTCATTGAGCTCATTTATCATCCCGAATAGGGCCCACTTATCTTGTGTGTTGCCATTTTCATACACACTCAATGATTAGCTAACATGTACTAATATTAGAAACCTTATTTCCTTTGTTAGCGGATAACTTAAGTTATATTACATACAGTCCTAACCATTTATATCGACATCACTTATGTCGACAAGCCGCCTATTTCGACAAAAAAGCAAAGTCCCGGTCCCTTGGTCTACTATTACTACCAAAATTGTCATGCTTATGTCGACGTCGAGATAAAAAAATAAACGTACATGTCGACAGAAGCCCTTGGTCCCAGCTTGAACAAATCCTTTGTTTTCTAATCATTTATGTCGACAAGCTGCCAGTTCCGACCCATACTTTGTTCAACAATTAGTTGATCTTGCCGCCAGGCTTTAATTTTACCGCCTTATCATTTATGTCGACCAGCTGCCAGTTCCGACCCAAACTTTGTTCAACAATTAGTTGATCTTGCCGCCAGGCTTTAATTTTCTCGCCTAATCATTTATGTCGGCAAGCGGCCAGTTCCGACCTGTACTTTATTCAACAATTAGTTGATCTTGCCGGCAGGCTTTAATGTCGCGGTCGGATAAAAAAAAAACAACAGGCTTTTGTTTGGTCCTATAAAGTTGGCCTCTCGCGGCGACTTAAATAAAAGCAATGAAATCTGATCTGATTCTTGCATTTTCCAAAGTGATCGGTGATTAAAACAAGTTTATTGCACTGTGAAAGTTTCCTTTTTAACTTTATTTATATTTACGATGGCTACGAACGGCAGTGTAAACGCAGATTAAATTTACAGTCTCTGGAAACTAAATATCTGGCTGTTAAGGAAGTTGAGGGTGGGGCATCTTGCAAAGATGTCTTGTGAAAAATTTTAAATGTATTGAGCAGACATTGTTACAATATTGTATTGTAAGAATCATTTTCCTTTAATACCTCATTAGCATGTGTCAATGTATACAATATTATGCCTTCATTAATCATATCAGCCGCATATCTCTTGTTCGCTTTTACGTACTTTTCACGATGATTTCTGTAACAAAATACACGTACTGTTTAAACCAACTTGTTGACAGGTTTTCATTTCCCTGTGAATAGCCCCATCCCCTTGGTAGCCTCAGTAAGATGGGAATTGACTGACCAAAATCTAGGCCAATTTAAGTGCATGTACTCCAAGCATGTAAATAACAACTAGGCAACCATGTGCTTATGCCAACATTGCATAATCATAGTGAATGTTTTTCATATCAGGATGTGACCGATGCAATATTTTATTGTAGATTTTATTACACAAAGGTAACCAAAATGTAATTTGTCAATATACAAGTGTATTTGACACTGGTTTTGTCTTCATGTAATCAAAATTTGCATTGTTTGGTTTCTCAAAGTGTAAATGCTACTCACTGATGACAGGTCACCCCTTACTGACGAATTTAACTTGTATCTTTTTTTCAGTACCCCCCCCCCAAACACTTATCTCGACATCTGCCTATGTCGACAATATTTCCTCGGGCCCGAGGATGTCGACATAAACGGGTAGGACTTATCTCGACATCTGCCAATGTCGACAATATTTCCTCGGGCCCGAGGATGTCGACAAACGGGTAGGACTGTATATAAATAGGACTGAGAAATGTGAAGCAAAGGTGTTTTTTCAACACTTTCACTCATAACAACATATATGCTATTACTGACAGAACTGTCATAGTTCATTCCAGCTAAAATGAAATAAAGATCTTTAAAACGACTCTAAAAGTCCTCTAAACTATCAAAGCATAATATCCCATAGAATAGGCTCCAATCTGAACAGAAAAAAAGTTATTGATAGAGTAGTACATGCTTACAACATGAGGACAGTGTACTATTGCTGAGTGTTATTAAAGTTCAAACTTCATATCAACAACTGAATGAGATGGTTGGTATTTAAAAGGGTGAAAAAGTATTCATTATTTGTGTTTTGTTCACTGTTTGATGCAATAAAGGTTTTGATTTAAGTTGTATTTTCATTTTCCATAAGTTAGAGCTTTAATTCCCAAGTTTTCTGCCTGTGCACATGACCTGATAAGACCTTGGTTTGTAAAAGCAGAACTCACTTAATAATAAGCTGATAATCCTTTAGATCAAGTCATGAACTTTGTACATGTACTTGTTCAGTGCCAAGCAGAGTTCAACATTTTCTATACATGGCAGCCAATACAACTGGTGGAGGAAGAACCCAGGAAAACCCTGGCAAGAACCACCTACCTATGGGAAGCTACAGGCAAGCTTTCTCACATACCCACAGTGGGCAAGCCCATGACTCAAACCCACACAGACAGAGGTGAGATGTTAATGATTAGTAAAGGCAAGTGCTTTAGATCACTCGGCCACCCAGGGCCCTGAGTAAATACTTGAAAGCATACAAGTTAGTTTTATTCTATTTCATACCAACAGTAATCTGCACAGGAAATTCATACTGTGAAATGCTTTCAATTAAGAACACAATAATCTGGTAATCTGCATGGGAAATGATATAAATTACCACATGTCTTCATTTCAGTTAAATAGTCTGTTTGATTTTATTAGTATATGCATGTTTGTCTTCCATCAATGGAAGCTGTGGTAGCTCAGTTGGAAGAACACAAGATTTAGGGTCACGGGTTCAATACCTGCCAGACCAACTCTGGCTGCTCATGGGAAAGGCACTTAGCTCCTGTTTCTTCAGCATTATATAGCCAATAATGTGCAAAAATGCAGTTAAAAGCAATGGGGATCCCATAGGGATATGAGCAGACAGTGGGTCCTTGTTCAGTCTCCAGTTTTCTAGAACCAGGAACTAGAGAGGTCACAAAAGAAGTTTCTCTAGGGGAACTAATTAAACATCTGTGTTCGGACTTCCAAGGAGAGAAAGGTAAAGGTATGCAGACAACAAAGTGTGGCCACAAGACCCACCATGAAGGACAAAATTTTGGCAATCTTGTCTAGGGGAAAGCTAACTATCCCATGACTGGTGAGGAAATTCATTCCCATGTACATGAAATCCTGAGATGGGATAGGATCTGACTTCTCTAAATTGGGGATTAGACCTTGATGAGTATCAAGCAACAGAGAGGTTTTCAGAAGAGCATCTCTGAGGACACTGTAATCAACCAGTCTTCAAAATACTGGAAGATCAGAACTCATAAAGTCCTCAAGCTGCTTTTACCCCCCATCAGTCCAGTAAAGGCTCTAGGAGCAGAGGTGAGGCCAAATAGAACAGCCTGAAATTAAAATACCTCCTGGCCCTGTCAGAACCAGAGATATTTTTTGTGGGCTGGGAAGATGGGGATGTGAAGGTATGCATCCTGAAGATCTAAGGGGACCACCCAGTTGTTGGACCTTATGGCATTCCTGACCAAGGCACTAGACTTCATTCTGAAATGTACTTTCCAAAGAAATTTGTTCAAGGTGCAAAGATTAGTCAAAACTTTCAATCTCTTTTAACACCAAAAAGATCTACAAATAGAAACCGGACTTTGGTCATTTTCCACCCATTCTGCTGCACATCTCTTCTCTTTGATTAACCAGTTTGGACTGGTGAAAGAAAAAATGAGGGTCAGCAAAAGGGAGGGAGGTTCCTGGAAACAAAGCCAGTAATCTTTTGCATGGAAAGGACCCACATATTGTCTATGATGCCCCAAAAAAGCTTATATGGTGCATACTTTGATGCTAAAAATATGAAAATGTTGCAGGAGATGGTACAATTCCAAAGAGCTGACTACCTCCCTCATTAAGGAAGAGGAAGAAGTCTGAAGACTTCCTCCTGTTGCCTCTACAACTACCTTGTCTAGGGAAAGATGAGTGGGATGGAGTTTTCAAATGGGGCTGCTTGTGTGACTATTGATGTAGACACTGTTTGAAAACTTACGAGAAATTCCCATTTTGACTGATTAGGGTTGGCACACTTCTTGGCCAGTTCAGATGGGCCCAGAGTTCTTCAAGACCTGTTACACTACAGATTATTAGATCTCTGAAGAGCATCACCACATCAAGCAGTGCAACCCATAACAGGTCTTTGTTGTGATCCCACAAAATCTTAAGTCTCCAAAGCAGCATCAGGTGAAGAAGCTCTGCAGAGAATGCCATGGACCTTGAATATGCATGCCTTGATATTTTAGCTACAGCGTTCAACACTGTAATCAATGATTCCTCCTTCAACACGCTGAAGGAGGCAACTGGGAAGAAATCAGCATATGAGACTATTGTAACCAGGAACCTAGCCTTTAGTAACAAAACCTCAAAAGAGTTCACCCAGAGACAACTCCAGGTTCCAGCCAATATCCCTACCTGGTAGGCACCGGAATCGAGTGCTGGGAGGGGAGCATGAAAGGCCAAGCTGGGCAATGGACCTGAGAACTAAACACGGAAACCATCAGTCAAAGCCTTGAAGGACAGACCACCCCTTCTGCTGTCTGACAGCTTCTTGGGCCCAAGGAAACTTCAGGGTAAGCTCCTGAACCATCACTGAATGTGGAAGCAACAGATGGTCTCCAGAAGGTCTCTCAGATCTAGAGTGAATCCTATTGGCCTCAGATCCCAAAAGCTTTGGACATAACTCTCAGGGAAGGAGGCGGCAACACCTCATTTACCACCGTATAAAAAATCCAGACTTCCTCTTCCTCCATCACCTGCCCTGAAAGGAGGGATGAATAAGGGAACCTAATGGAAATGAAGGCATTTTCACAATTGGTTCTTCTGGAAACTCAATGCCGCTAATCAGAATTGAAAGGGCATCATCCTGGCCTTGTTCTTTAGACAAGACAGGACTATCCTTTCTGGTCTCCATCTATGGAAAAGACATTAAAATGGGATATTTGTTGTCCAATAACCACTCACAGGGTTTAACTGGACTAACCCTTCAGATCTACCCGCCTTGGAAAACAGACTCCATGATCCTCAATTGATGATCTAGAAGGAGTGGTGGCCTGCCTTAGTTTTGTTGAACCAGACCAGAGGATACAGGGAAGGTCCATGGTCTGCCACATCTGATGTACCTTGGAACCAAATGGATTTGACGTAACATACAGAAGGGATGGTATCGACTTAATCCCTTCGCCCAGACCATCAATCAAAACCCCATATCTGACTGCTTGAAGTGTGTTGCATTGTGACCGGTCATTAGTACCCAGTGTCCCAGTGACTATTCAACAGTCAATAACTAGTGAGGAAACCCAGGGAAATTATTTTTCTTTAAAATTCTAACCCTATGCAAAATACGAAACTGTAGAGTGCCACCTTAAAACAAATATAAAAATTTATGCAATTACTTTTTTTATTTTCATATTATTATGTATGATGTTCTGAATAAAATGGTACATTAACATTGATTTTATGCATGAAAATAAGCTAATTATGCTTATTTTGCTCTTGCTTACATAATTTGCCATGAGAAATGTTTGTGTGAGTAGTGACCTTAATTATGGGGAAATTAGAAGTCTTAGAATATAGGAATAAAGTCAACTTAAATTAAAAACTGTTGCATTAAGTAAAAGAAATATATAGTGAAAATGTTTCTTTTCATTTATTTGCAATGAAATTAAAAAATAAATGATGACAAAGCAAATTTGCTTTCTTCCATATCAAACAATAAGCTAATATTTTACCCTTTGACCTTTGACCTTTATGAACCTCACCTGTTCCATCCCTTTTCAAACTGTAACATTTATTGTTGACATCTCCGGAATAATTATGACTAGTTTCATGTTCCTGTCTTTCAGCATAACACTGGTTGCTATGTTGACAAAATGCAATGCGCATTTTTAAAATAGCTCCCTTTTTATGATAAGGGGGGTGGCGCTGTACCTGTTTGAGACTCTGACACTAATAAATACTGTTCTAAGGGAGGAAATACAGGAGAATTATTCAAAAGGACTGTTTAGATGCTTGCGACTTAAATATTTCAGCCATACAATAAAAATTAAATCATACAATAATAATACCTATGTGCTCTTTAAGGGGGCGCTCACTAGTTATTATGTACTTTTGAAAGAGTGATGTATGTAAGGTGAAGTTGTTTGCATTTAAAACATGCACAGTGGAGAGAATGTTGGCATACCTCTATGCTACTTTCAGGTAATGTAGCTGACGTTTCTTTGGATATTGTACTTTTGGAAATTGTAAATGATCTTAACATTCTGCTAACTAAAATGACTGCTCCCTTGTGCTCCAAAAATCAACCTGAATTTGTCTAAAGTACATTATCCTTAGCACCTATTAAAATAGGGAAAATGAATTTTGCCAGACTAGACAATACCAGCTTCTGAAAGTGCAATGAATGAATTACCAAATATATAAAATGTAAAAAAAAGTTATCAGCTCTTTTGTTTTCACAATTTACCTCTGAAGTTCAGGAAGTGAAAATGACCAAGTGGAGCTAGCACTTTTTTGAAAGGTGCACATCCAGAGTAAGGCCAAGCTGTATACTCTATAACCCATATTACACCCATCAATCATACACAAAAAAAAAATGGGAATTAAAGGTTCTTTGAACAATACCTAAGATAAGGTCTTTTTTAAATAGCCAGTATAACTAGTGAGGAAACCCGGGGAAATTCTTTTTCTTTAAAATTCTAACCTTATGCAAAATACAAAACTGTAGAGTGCCACCTAAATGATGGAAAGTACTCCTGATTCCTCTTTTAGTGGAGTTGTTGACCTAGACCCCCCCACAAATGGAAGTGGTCATCCTGAGATGAAGAGGTTGAAGCTGACCCTTCTTTCTTCACACACTATGTCTTCCCAAAGACAACAAATAGGACAACCCTTGGTACATGTACACTTAGTACATGATGGACTGGTGGGTAAATGTCAAATGGGGCCTTCTTTTATCCACACCTTGCAACATAATTATAATCTGAGCAAAAAAAACAAAGTATCAAAATGAAGCAACACTAAAAATGGGTAGGATACACTTCCCCCCAGTGCTAATTAAAGGTAAAGAAAAACAAAAAACCTAGGCACCACTTTGCTACCCGTACAAAATTTTTGGCAGATTCTGCTTGGAATTTAGGTGGATTCAGGGTGTATTCCGCCTAAAAACACCAAATTTCTGATGGACTTTAGACGGATTGGGAATACAGCTAAGGTGACAGACTGAATCCGTCTAATAGTTAAGCATACTATTTCTTATATTCCTCCTAAATTAAAAGGATAACTGTTAGATGGAAAAGTTCTGCTTGTCCAGTTCATTTTCCTAATTTAAGATGGATTTTGGACTTAGACTGATTTTAGCAGAAATGTTAGGTGTAATTTTGAACGTTATCAAAAGAACTACAAGCACAGAATCTTTGGACTTAGAAAATTTGGTGCAAGGTGGATTTTGGACTTGATCTGATGTTTACTCTGAAAAATAAGTTTCTTTTACTTCCTATTAAAATATGCTCTACAACAATCATACCCAAGTGAAAATGTGACTGAAATTTCAGCGAAATCACAGTGAAAATTTTTTGACATTCACTCAAATGTCCTTTTTTTTCACTAAAATTATGATATTTTAGGAGATTTTACCAAAATTTCTGAAAATATCAGTGGAATTTTGTGATTGAAATTTCACTGACTCTGCCAACATTTCTGAAAATATCAGTAAGAATTTGTTATTGAAATTTCACTGACACTTTGCCAAAAATTCTGAAAATATAGTGATATTTTGTGATTGTAATATCACTGACATTTCAATAAAAAATATCACTACGATATAATAAAATTTATTTTGTACAATTTGAATGATTTTCAGCAACATTTATATTTCCTGTTTCTGATAGCTGCAATTTCGTTGTTCATTTTGGGAACAATAACTTCTTTCCAAATCTTTCCTTGTTGCATTTCTTTTTCAAATTTTTGTTGTTGTTGTTGTTATTGTATTTTTGTTTAACTTCAAGTGGATTTAACTTCCCTCAAAAAAAGATTGTTTTATTGTTTTCCATTTTAAAGCAGAATTTCGCTTTTCTCCTGACCTGAATCTGATTTTCCTCGATATGGACCCTTTTTTTAATATCGTCTCTGAAACTTCTTTTTTTTTTTTTTATAATGCTCTATCCGGTCCCATTCAGCAACGACCTTTCTAATAAGTATTTGTTCCATATATTATTTAACAGATGATCGCTGTAAAAAGCTTTATGATTGGTCAAAAGTTAGTACTTGCCCAATGAATCGTTGTGTATCGGAAACTGATGGGAATAAGCATGCTTGCTAAACATGGCGATTCAAATTTTCTAGCGGGATACGAGTTGAATAACCATTTGAAAAATGTGCGGCAATGAGAATAGCTTGAATGCAAAGTAGATGGGAACGTAACTGGTCAATCTGTATGAAAACTGAACACCAGGACTAGCATTTTGCTTTTTGTGCCATGAAGAGCTTAACAGTAGCGGCTAGCATGCTAAATATGACAAGGAATTAAACCAGGATGATTTCGAGGTTTTATAACTCCAAACTGACTAACTTCCAGAATTTAAGGTGGGACAATGTATAGATCACTGGTGGGAATTGTTTATA